>AYEL01091030.1:0-40331 GCA_000484575.1 Olivierus martensii | reverse complement strand
TTTTTTTTACGATCTCCACTTCGCTATTACCATATTGAAACGAGGAGATTCGACTATAGAATCGCGTATATCGCATACTGTTCCGGTGCGTAGATAAGATTCGATTATGTTATTCTATAACCCACACAAGCCAAACAGGAAAGTATGCTATCGCTTTACAAAAAACTGCGGAATTTACTGTATAAAAATCCCACTTTTCAGTTGAAAAAAAAAAAACTGTTCTCTAACGGAAGTCAAAGTATCAACGGGAGTAGGTGAGGCTGTTTTAACTTCCTATTCCATCTCCGTTTCCTGCGTGGGTGTCATCCTGTTCATCTATCTTAAGCTTGAGATAATGTAAATCGCAGCTCGTTCCAAAAAAAAAAAAAAAAAATGTAGTCATGCAGGGTGATTAATCAGAAAGGTGCAAAACTCAAAAAAAAAAAAAAAAATGATGTAGTCATGCAGGGTGATTAATCAGAAAGGTGCAAAACTCTTAATAAATTCCTGATCTAACAGTTTTCACACTCCAGTTAACTTTTACGCGTTTAAGTGATGATAAATGGCGAGTTTGCAGTTTAGATCTCTGCCGTATTTTTTAACCGAAATCGTGTTAATTTTAGTTTATATTTTTATTTCGGATAAATGACAGTTACATCTCTCCTTCCTGTCGAACGTTTGTCATAGGAAATGCGATCACGTACTGAATCAAAAATCGATTTTCGCTTAGGAACATAATAATAATTATTATTTTTTTTTTATAAGTAAACGTTCGTCTTATGCGGATATTCGACATTACATAATTTCCTGTTGGGGAAGGGTGTTCAAATCCGCAATATTATCGCGCTCGAATTGCACATATTTGTACTGTTACGCTATGTGTTGGAGAGATAACTGTTGTTTTTTTTAGATTACCACCCGAGTTCTAACAGATAACACTCCGAATTTTATCATTCCCGACCTCTATAAGTTTTATTAATAAAGGAAAAAAAAAATAAAAAATTGCCGATTAATCGGATAATCTATAGATTAGATTCGGAGATGTCGGTAGCGAGAGAATGTAGTAAGCGCATTTTTTTGTTGCCTTTGTTTTTTAATACGCGGGCATTGTTTTAAAGGTGGAAAAGCGTTAGAGAAATTACTATTTATCTTAGATTTTCGGCTGGATAAACAAGATTGCAAGTTTCTTCCCGACTTAATTAGTTCGGCACAGTGTGTTGTATATTGACGTTGTCGTTCATTTATCTGCTTTAGCTATTGTCCACCCCCGCCAGTTCGCTTAATCAGTAGTCTCGACGCAATCACATATCTCTTCCTTCTTCAACCGGTTTTCTTTTTTTCCCTGTTCTCTAGCACGTTTATCGGTCGCAGGGGTGAGTTTTTGTCTCCAGCGACACCGTTTCATGACCTTCCGCACCTACTTCGGACTATTGTAAAGTCGGTATGATAAGCGAGAAAAAGGAGCCGCCCGAACAAGTGAGGCGATTGAACGATTGCACGTACCACTACTACTACTACACATTAGCGATCCAGATTACAATCCCTGTAAGGATAGGAAAAAAAAAATCCCAAATGGAATTTTACACCATCAGCTTCAGCTGGAGCCGATTAAATAATAGAAATTTGCATGCAAATGAGTTTTTTTCCTACCCCCCTACCGAACGTAAAAATTAAAGTCGCTACAGTACGTTTAGCACTACTGCAGATGCTACTGGGTCCACCACCAGCAATGCACCAATCATGTACCACCCAAGTTTTTTTTTTTTTTCCAGTGATCTTTCATTCATCCCACGCCCATAACTGTTTGTTTCGGTTGCTATAGTAGCATGTCCGCCTGACCGTGTAGTGTAGCGTGTTTCTTCTCAATGTAGATAATTAAAAATCAATAGAACAAAGGCTAATGCACTGTGATGTGGGCCACTCTTCTATTTTTCATAGATCTTATGCTTGCCAGTGATTTTTTTTCTTCTTTCCCCCCTGACAAATGTCCACCCTGAGGGGTTAATTGGGGTCAAGTCTTGAAACTTTCCTGGTGAGTGAGGATAAAGAACATGCCAGTTTATTGTGTATTATTGACACATAGTATGCCTGTTTCCAGTGTAGTATGTCTTTGGCATAATGGGAAATTTAAAAAAAGCATCATGCATATTTGATTGGTTACCTTTCAGATGTGTCAACATGTAATTCAAAAGTAATCCATAACTACAGTTAATATATTCTGTACACATGAGATTTTTTGACAACTTTCATCATTCAAATGATGTGGCTACCGATTAAATGACAAGTGATCTATGCTGCTATAGTTAGTAGAAAATTGCATTTGAATGGAGTTGAATGACTCAACGTTTTTATAAATAAGTAGCGTGTTACTTTTCTTTCTCTGATAAAATTTATGTATACCTCTGTTATAGTGCATTGTCGTATTTACTATTTTATTCGCATGCAGAATTGAAAACAGTATTGAATCTGAAGTTTCTGAATGAAATGTTATTTTTTTCGTAAACTGTACAAACAATATTAATGCTAGATTCATTGGCTGTAGTATATGATAGAAACTTTTATTTAATAAAATAATATAAAAAGTATAAAATATATTTGCAAATTAGCATAAAAAACACAATTTGGAACTTTGTTAATTAATTCGGAACAAGTGCTATAACTCGTTTTCATTTTAGACAATCATCTTGCAGAAATAATGTTCTCAAAAGTCACAGTTTTGCCATAATACTATCCCTGTCATCGTAGTTAATTCGGTAGTGGTTCTACTATAATTTACCAATTATAATTCTGAATAAGGATAGTCTGTCTAAAATGAACTCATACCTTTTTAAACAGTAATCTGAAAAATGCCCCAGGGATATGTTAAATCATTCTACTCTGTCATCATATCAATTAACTAATTACAGTGCTACAATCAAAGCAACCAACTTTAAAAAAAGTAGCACACACTTTACAGCTGCTTTTCAGACTTTTTCATTTCTATATAGATATTGTTTTCTAAAGTGATTTATATTTAGTTAATCAATAACTTAAGAAAACAAATTACTTCCGTGTTATGAGAGACATCAGATTTTATAATTCTTCAGTTGAATCTTTTTGTATTTAATCAAAAGTAAAGATGAATTCTCTGCACTCTGCTACTACATTTTTTATTTTTTATTTTTATAAATACTGTACTCTCTGTTGCAACTAGAATAGCTGGATAGGTAAGTGTGGTACATTAGATAAGGTATGTGTTTTACATTTTCTGACCTTGATAAGGTCTACTGTGTAATTAACTTGCCTCAACTCTTGGGATGTAGTAACCATGTAAAATATTACTAGTCTAACAGTTTTATCTGATAGTTGGCCTACCAGGTATTCTGCCCTTTTACTTGTATTAAAACTGTAGATTAGTTTTTTTAAATGTAGATAGGCGATTGGAATGGAGGTGTGGTACCCTGCTATCTTTGATCTGGAAATTCTGTGCAGTGGGTTAACAAGTCTAGAGAAATACCATCAGATTTGGCATTTATCATTTTGTGATTTATTCCATCTAAGGAAGTTAGATTAAAAATGTGTCCAGTTCCAAATTTAGATATAAATCACGTTCGTGTAGGTTAAATTAGGAGTTATGTAAATATAGGAATCTGTCTAAATTATGATGATAAAAATCTTAGATTGTCTCTGATTAAATGCTAAGATAGTGAGGTTTGACCACGCTTTGTACATTTCATGTAATATCGTTAAATTGATTATTACAGAATATTTCAGCAGTGATGTTGCTACTATAATTAAGTTTTTCTATAATGGTTTAATCTTCTAAAATTGACTAATTTTTGATGTTACTTAAAGAAATTCATATCCCGTTCAAATGTTTTGTCTCAAAGATTATACATTTTTGTGAATTTGAATTAGCACAATATTAATTATGCAAAACCAAAAATATTTTTAGCTAATAGGGAAAAAATGCATGAAAGGAATGCAAAAGAATTGGAACATTCTATATTATTCCTTTTAAAGGAAGGTATTTTCAGATTGAAATTTTGTATGCTTCAGTTATTAGGATAGCAATTTTCAGTTGAGCTCTATATAATTTTTCAAAAAGTTGAATGGAATTGTTGCTTTGGCTGATTCTCAGTTATTTCCAATTATATTGCAATACTATACTTTGTGTTCATTTTTTCACCTTGAAAACAATAAATTATGTAAAGAACATGTAAAGAAAACTTTGAAAAATTGTGAAGGTAACTATTATCTATACTATAAAATGACAGCTGCAATTTATCAAGTGCAGCATATCAGTAATTTATTTTTTGAATGTAAAATTATTATTTTCTTTAGTTTTAGTGTATAATTACTTGAATAATGACCTTGCAAATAGGAAAATTTTTTTTATATACAAAAATGTAAAATATCTTTTTTATAAAAAATATTTTCAGTTTAATTGTAAATTTTTATGCAAATTATATAAATATAACACTAGTCAATAATTTATACATTAAATATTAACAATATAAATTATCTCTCTCTTAGACAGTCACAAGTGCAATTGTATAATTTGATGCTGAGATCTGATACCACTGAACAGTCTGCAATTACATGCTTGACAAGCATTTGTGACTGTGATGCTCTTGGCTGTCTGCAGAACAAGTGGAGGTAAGTACATTAATGATAATTTTTTATCTATATTTAATTAGTTATTTTTAATTGTATTATTTATTATGTTTTGAAATTAAAAGTTAAGAATTTTAATATTTGTTTGTGATGCTCTTGGCTGTCTGCAGAACAAGTGGAGGTAAGTACATTAATGATAATTTTTTTATCTATATTTAATTAGTTATTTTTAATTGTATTATTTATTATTATATTTTGAAATTAAAAGTTAAGAATTTTAATATTTGTGCTTTATAGGAGGCGAGAAATGGATAAGCAGTGGCTTAGTCCAGGTCAAGAAACTGAATGCATTTCTGGAACAGTTTTGGAAACAGATGATCTCAATAAAGTAAACATTTTCTAGAATATTTAGTGATGATCTGTTGAAGAGAGAAAAAAATTTTTATTTCATACAATTTATACTAAACTGATAAAAATGCTTAATGGAAAAAAATATAGGTTTATTGGAAATATTAAAAAAATTTTAAATTGTTTATCAATTTCATAAAAATCTTCATATGATTTTTATGGAATTGATTTTAATTTGTGTGATGCATTATTAATTCTGTTAGTGATGTGTCACTTAGTATGATATTGAATTATCTGATTTGTAGTAGTATTGGTTTTACTTTTATAAATTACATCATTTTCTTTATCCAGAATCTATAATATATATTAATAGATAAATTCTGTTTTCAAAATAGTTTTTGTAGAATTAATCAATTCAATATATTTAAAATGTGTGAAAAACAGTTTATCTTATTGATTAAATTTGAAAAGGTTGTTGACATTTTATGGTAAATAGGGAGAAGAAAAAGTTATTTGACTTGTAATTGTGAAAAGCCTACATTTATGATAATCATTCTGATTATTCACAAACATTTGAAAATGTTGAAAGCATTACTAAGTTGTTTATTCATCTCTTTTTATGGAACAGAATATAAATTCAATAGAAATAAAAATGTGAGGATGGAAGTCAAAGAAGATTCATTTCTAAAGTGAATAAATATTAAATTCTAAAACATAAGATGAATTCGGATAATATGTTGTAATGTTTGTTTATTAAAATTATTATTATATAAATCAAAAATGTGATGAAACTTAATTGCTTAGTTGACTTTCAAGACTACAATTTTATGTTTCTATGATGTAATGTTTGTTTATTAAAATTATTATTATATAAATCAAAAATGTGATGAAACTATTTAATTGCTTAGTCGACTTTCAAGACTACAATTTTATGTTTATATTTGTATCCTTAAATATTTTCTTGCCAACAAATTTTATTTTTAAAAATTTTAAATTTATTTCAACTTTAGAATAGAAATACATTTTATACAACATATAAATTTTCTGAATCTAAGAATAAAAATTTTTATCCTGCATTTCAAAATGAGTCATTTTACAGTAATGTAAAATATTCTGACGTATTAAACTAAATCCAGTTTTTATCAACATTGAATCATTGTTTATTCAATCTTGGAATCCATTTTTCACCCTTGTTATCATATTTGTTGTCTTATCCAGATATTGTTCTGAATTAATATTTAATCTTTATAAGTCTTTAGTTAAAATGATGTATTCATTTAAAATGTTCTAAATAATAAAAACTATAATCTCACTTTTATTATTTATAATACAAAGAGCTTTTAAAATAAACTATATTCAGTGCAAGCATTAAAACAAACTTCAAATTCAATCAGTTTGTGTTATAATAATTTGGTTATAAATAATGTTTTTTTGCTTGAAAGTTATATAAAGAATAAAGTTGATGATATAAAATACAGATATTACTTAAACAGGATTTGATTTAAAACCCCACTATTGTAAATCAGAAATGCCCAAAATTTATGGATTGCTTATTACCAATATTTATTATTATATTCCAATTTATCATAATAAACTTAATGAAACACAAAAATACAAGAACTACACACAGAAATTATGCTTTCCTTTTATCAAACCATTGCTCAGAAAGATGAACTCTTTGTCATTTGTAATGAATCACAGAATTTATCAGTGACATTCCTGCTGTAAGTACAAATCGTTGTAAGTCAACAACTACCTGTTTTATATATTATATGTATTAATAATTTCAATAAAAAAATCTGATTATATTTCAAAACCTTATTAAGCATTTGATGCAGATAAATATATTATGGTGATTTAAATAAAAATATTAGTTTATAAATAAAAAAATTCTTAAATATTTTTTATTATATATAGTGCATCTTAATATTTGCTTTATTTATCTATAATATATCATCTTGACATATTGCTCTATATTTAATAAAATAACTTTTTATTTTTTATTGATGGAAAATTGAAAATAATCATTGTTTTGGTAAAAAATATCTAAATTATAAAGGAATTTAAAAAATTAACATTTTTTTATTCATATTTATATTAATTTTGTTCCCTTCCATTTTCATTACATTGTATGAAAATTATTGAAGTTATTAATTTGATCAATATTTATACAGGTTGATAATCAAAAATCCGGCAACCTCAGGACCAGAGGATTGCTGGATTTTCGAAAATTCTGGATTTTTGATATATATATATATATTTAAACAGAAATGGACTATTTGTACAGTGCTTTAAAGAAATAAAATTAAATATTAAAATTTCATTTGCTTTTCATTTTAATGTTCAATAACTACATAAAAGATTGTAGTTCTACAGAATGTTAATTCAATCTTTCCCATGGAATACTTTGTGGTACTTGGGTGTTTTCTTGATTTCAATAAAAAAAAAACTAAATAAAATAGTTCCTCAGAATTTTAATTTATTACTCTACCCTCAAAAAAAGTTAAAAGATTTTATATAATGCCAATAAGCAAAAAAGCCAGAAAAAATGCCAAAACATTAAAAAAAAATTTCTAATACCAACCTTGTCTAAAAAAAGCCAAAAAGAACTCATTTGGTGTCTGTGAGTTATAAACTGGGAGTGAGTGAGTTTCTTCTATGTCTTTCTTTCTTATTTCTATTTGTATGGTAAGCTTGGTGGCTAAATTTTGATTGCCCCTTTCCACTCAGAGTACTAAGGGAGACTCATTTGGTGTCAGAAAAGCCAATCTGGTAACCCTGGTTGCAAGCATGACCAAACATCTGAATATGGAGTACAGGCCTGTCAAAACATAAATGATGCCTCCAGAAAACAATGGCGCACCAATGCGGTAAATTTAAAAATGCGCTCCAACATTCATGCTGAAAAAGTGATAAAACCGGAATATTGATTGCCAGATTTTTGATTATCAATCTGTATAACAAATATTGTTTACTTTTCAGAAAATTATTAATAAATTATTTCTAATTCTTTTAGGGTTCACAAGACTTATTTGAGTTGTTGGAAAAGTTACAGAATAGCAGATTGGATGATCAGAGATGTGTGTTACCATCAACATTACAAGTAATCATTTTTAAGTTAAAACATCAAAAAAAAAGCCATATGTGAAAACTTGCAAATTAATATTGTCTGGAAGATGGAATTAGAAGCAAGGAATTTGTTAATTTAAATTTAAATTGGATTAAATTTTTTATTAATTTAATCACAAGCCATATTTAAAAAGTTAAAGTAATTTTGTAACTTTAATTATAATAATTAACTTATGTAATTGGTAATTAGATATCCTTAAGGCTACTTGAACAGTTAAAATTATTTAATGTATGAAATTTAAATAGATTAAAGAATCAATAATTTAAAAAAATATTTGAATTTTTAGAGTTCCTCCAATGCTAAACAAAAGGTGAAGAAGGAATCTGGGATGCTTGAAGAGGTTAATTGATAATCATTGAATAAATTCTAAATATTATTTGTTTTTTTTAATTTGTATCATCTTATGGATTATAGATACTACTAAGTCCCGGTCCATATCCCATGATAGTATTACCTCCAACAGGTGGTTATTGGGTTGATGGTGTTGAGCATGATTGTCCCATTGATTCTCAAGGAAATCCTATTATTCCAAAACATTGCTGGTCTAATAAATTTGAAACAGATGAAACAGCAAAATTATACAGGGAGTTTTTTCTAGGATATGTAAGTAAATTTTATTTTAAATCCATATATTATAATTTTAAATTTATAACAACTATTATTTTTAGGAACATTTAAATTTTGTTTCATCTGATGATAATTTTGGGCCTGTTGTTATGTCTATAAAACAAGAACTTATATCTAATCAAGAGCATTTAAGGGTTATATTAAGGTAACTTATAGAAGAAAGTTGCTTAATTCAATTTTATTTTTAATTCTAAATTGTAAAAAAAATGAATTGTTCAGGACAAAGGCAGGGATGATCCATGATCTGGTTCCAACCAGTCTCGCAGGAGACTGCCTGAATCCAGGCCGTGTTGCAAAGGTATATATATATATTTATTTTTTAATTTCCATTTGTATGTATATTAAATAAAGTTTATTAAAGTATTTATAATTCACAGCTTTTAAATGAAGATATTTCTACAGAAAAGTTTTTTCCTGTATTATTTCCTAAGGTAAATTTTAAAATATTTTAATTATTTTGATCTATTAAATATTAATTTTAAATATGACATTGAAACAGTTTTTATACACTAATTTTGTTTGTTCAGTTGATATAGGAAAAATACATTTTCTAGGATTTTTTCCTCTAAGATACATATCATTTTTATACAACTGTATTTTTATACATTTGTTCAGTTGATATAGGAAAAATACATTTTCTAGGATTTTTTCCTCTAAGATACATACCATTTTTATACAGCTGTATTTTTATAGTTCCAATATTTTTATTTTCTTTTTAAATTTTTTATTTGTTAGTCTTATTTAAAACTTTTTGCCTCTGTATATATTAGAAATTAAAAGAATTTTCAGTATATTTCAATATTTTATAGTTATCAAATTAAGATTTTTCAGTCAATACCTTTAACAATTATAGCTGTTAATTTAATACTCTATCATTAATTCAAATTAAACCTCTTTTTAGTCTTATTTTTTTTTCATAACTTATTTAATTTTCATTCTTAATTTATTTTCTCTCCTTAGTTATTTTCTTGTTCATATTTTTTTATTTGATTTTATTTGCATTGAAATTTTTTACAATATTATTTACAGTTATTCATTTATCTTTGTTTATTCCATTTTCAAGTCCATTTTTTTTTTTTTTTAGTTTTTAATAAATTTTTTCTTTATTGTTTGTCACATTCTATATGAAATTTTTTCTCCAATTAAATAGTTTGTCAAATAATAATTTGTTTTACTAAAGACCACAACTTTTTATTTCTTACCCTTAAGTACTTTATCATTAGATAAGTATTCTTGTTTTTAGGTGATCTTTGCCCCAATACTTAGCATATTAACTTATCAGTTTTCTATACTTGTATTATCATAAAATATTAATTGTCAGTTATTTAATGTTTAAATAACTACAAGGATAGCTCAGAGATTAAGCAACATTATTTTTAAAAAAGTACAGAATCAAGGATTATTAATTTCTCTAATTTCAAAATGACAATTTTTTCAATGTTTAATAATTAATTTTACTGTCACCACTTATCTAATGTTTAATTGAAACATTATTTAAAGATTAACTATATATATCAAATATTACAAATAAATCATTTTTTTTTTTACTTTCATAGAATGCATTTGTTTATCTGAACTAAAACACTTCAGATGATTGTTTCTCTATTTAAAATATTTTTCATGCAAAACAATATATTGAAACGAATATTTTTTATATATGAAATTCTTGAGATTTTTTAATTTTATAAAAACTTTTGCATTTATACAACGTTTGTTTATCTGAACTAAAACACTTCAGATGATTGTTTCTATATTTAAAATATTTTTCATGCAAAACAATATATTGAAATGAATATTTTTTATATATGAAATTTTTTAGATTTTTTAATTTTATAAAAACTTTTGCATTTATACAATTTTCATATATTTAGATCATCTTGTAGAACATTGTACAGTTTGAAAGTTTTGTTTATCATTGCATTAAAATTATTATTATATCTAAAAATATATAGTATTATATGCATTATAAACTACCATAATGCATATTTTTGATATTATATAGATTTTATTTCCATTAAATATATCCATTTAATGAACTAATCAGTTTATTAAATGGATATATTTAATGGAAATTATTATTTTATCAGTTTGTTCTTTTTAAATATAAATAAAATGGAACAAGTTTATATATACAGGTATCCCTTTATTTATGAATTTTCAACTTTTGTAAAGAGCATAAATCTATATCACTTTTCTGTTTTGTGAAGAAAAATTTTCACTTTTACAAAAAACTATTTGATCACTGGTCAATTATCCAATGTAATTTGTTTAAATCAATTCTTTTCTTGGTTATTTTCTTCATTGATTATATCAAATTCACTCTGTATACCATTATTTTTAAGAATAAATTCACTTTAACTTGGATCTGATATTGAATCCACCACTTGGCTTGTATTGATATGGATATCTATTATATAATTACTTCATATTTTAATGGTTTTGCAAGTATATAATACTATTTAATTTTAAACTATGATTACACCTTATTTCATCTATATAAATCTGTAATATCGTATTACTTTGAATTTAAGTCGCAGTAGGATTTTAAAATTGGAAAAAATAAAAATGATTTTATAATAGGTATTGAAAAATATGAAACATTTTTATTTACTTAAATAAGTGCTAATATACATAATAAGCTACATAATTTATTGAGAATCTTCTTCAGATATATTATCACTATTTAAAAAAAAAAAAAAATAGTGCCAGGTATTTTCTCTGAAATTTGTTCTAATCAATCTTTCATCAATTCTGTTGTCATCCATGCATTCTTTTGTGCTCGAATTATAACACTCTGAGATGCTAATATACATAATAAGCTACATAATTTATTGAGAATCTTCTTCAGATATATTATCACTATTTAAAAAAAAAAAAAAATAGTGCCAGGTATTTTCTCTGAAATTTGTTCTAATCAATCTTTCATCAATTCTGTTGTCATCCATGCATTCCTTTGTGCTCGAATTATAACACTCTGAGAAAAATTTTCATTGGGTAGATGTTTTTGTTTAAAATAATAAAAGTTGGCAATTTGTTTCCATCAGCAGTTATAAACAGCATTATAGTAATTCGTGATTTTTCTTATAATTAAAATATGGCCAGATACGACGTGACTCTACAAGCTACTATCAAACAGCAACTGGATTAAATCAGAAAAGTACAAATGGGGAACCACTGAATAAACTGTTATCAACAATCATATACTATATGCATGTGTACAGTGTAAAGTAAAAGCCTGAAAGTTGGGGAGGAGATCGGGAAGAAATAAAGTTAAAATATTCACTTTGAATTTAAGCCACACCCAAATTTTACGTCTTAAAAATCTGAATAAAAATGTGGCTTAAATTCAAAGTAATACAGTATATATATTTTTCCATATATAAAGCTGAACAATGACTGTGTTCTTATAGTTCTGTTGGAAAATATCTAATTTAATCAATGCAATGATTTAAATGAGTAAATTATTTTGTCTATTAGTTTTATTAAAATACTTACTATAATAAAATTTATAATTAATAAATTTTTAATAAATAGTATTGAGGATTTCAATTCTTACTTCCGTAAAATTAGATTTTATTTTTTCCAATAATTTAGCATAATGAAAAATTTCAAGAATTACATAAATTTCAGATATTTGAAAATTTTTAGCTAATAAATAAAACCATAACGATTGACAAATTGGTACTTAGAGATTCTGAAATTCAAAGTTGAGTGGTAATTAATAGGTTAAATAGATAATATCTGTCATAAACTGTTGTATTATGATATGCATAATTATATTTATATTAATGTTGTTGAAATGCTTTAACATCATAAGTTAAAATGACACTGACTTCCTGATATCTAGGGACCAATTAAAAATTTTTATATTAGAATTAACGTGAAATAAATTTCTGATTTATGAATTTTTACTTAATAGTTTTTATGACCTCAGTAATCTTCATAAAAAGAGAGACCTGTATATAAAAACACAAGATTTCATTTCCTATGTATTATTAATATAAAAGAAAAAAATTAATTTTGCATTTGTAAGCAAAATAATTTAAATTTATCTTGTAGGCATCAGAATTAATAGTTGCCTATGATGAACATATTCTAGTCAATACTTTCAAATTTGGTGTTATTTATCAAAGATTTGGTCAGGTAAGAAAATTATTATTTCATTTGATGTCCTTAAAAAATGTGATAAAATTATTTTGTAAAATATACTATATGATAGCTCTATTTTTCTTGTATCTGTATAATTAAAATTAAAAGAAATTAAATCAATTGCATAATAATTGTAAAATCCAAATGCAAATTTTAAACTATTTCAATTAAATCTATATCTCTGCTTTTTCCATAAAATAACAATAGCACTTAAACAGGAACATTTATACAGAAACATTTTCAGCAAGACTCTCTCTTCAGCCATACCAACTCATCAGTTGGTGTGGCTGTAAAGAAATTATTTTAAACTATTTTTTGAATTAGTCTTCTTTGTTTAGATTTTGATTATATAAAATAAAGATTTCACTATTCGTACGAATAACCATGAGAGTCACTGTATATATATATATATTGGGAATTCTTAAATGATCAATTTTATTTTAGCATTTATTTATAAATCTGGATGTGGAATATTTTTTACAATTGCTTGATCATAAAATATGTTTTAGCTAAACTTTCAAAAAATAATTTGCATAAATTAAAAATTTTTAAGGCATAAAGTAATTATAAATTTCAAATAATAAACATATAAATATTAAGATTCTCTTTTTCTCCAATTTTTCACCAATGATTTTTTTTAATTTATAATCCCTTCTTTTATGCACTATCAGAGCATTCTTCATTCTAGTGCCGATCATCGAAAAATAGACTGTAATGTAATATATTTAAAGATTCTATATGTTTGTTATAAAATATAAGATATATATCTAGTTCAAAGACATTTATATCCAGTTTGAAGGTTTATTTGAAAGTTAAAAAATATACAGTATGTATTACAAAGTACTAGTATAAAATAATTCCTATTTTCTACTATTTTATGTTTTCTAATTTTTTATTTTTATGTAAAATCAGATAAAATATTTTTAAGTAAAAGGGGAGTGCTTTTCAAAATTTTGACATCACAATCAGGAGAGAAATGCTTGGTGTGATAATAAATAGCGAAGAGGAGGATGGGATTCAAAAAGCGTTTGAAATAGTGTAGCATAATTTATGGATGATGTCTATATCTTATATATATTTTCCGTTTGTTTGTTTGTGACTAATAATCTCCTAAAAAGTAGAAGATACGATTGCCAAACTTGACTTAGTTTTCTGTAATTATCAAACCTATATAGTTGGCCTATTTAGGGATATTTTAGAATAATTATTGTTAAGCAATTACGAACAATTCAAAAGTTCAATAGAATTTAATAATTTAGCCAATAGATGGCGCTGTGTAAACTTGTTTTTTGCTGAATTTAATGGTATGAGGCGATGACATCATAGCCGTGATGTGACGTCATCTCGACGTAACAATGAATGACAAGACGAGCTCGATTTTTTACGTCACGGTGACGTACAATATGACGTTTGATGACATCATGGTCTAATACTCTGATTAAATCTATATTATAACTGGTCACAAAATGCCAATGGATTCCAAATTAATACTTATTAAATGGCAAAATGAATTTGTTCGAATTCGGGAGATACTCAAAACATCTTATCAATATTGTGTCACAATAACGTCATCGTGACAATAATGATCTTCCGATTTTATATTTTAATAAATTCAGAAAGAACCAATAATTTCTACCAGTTGTAATTCAATTAGTCTGATGATGATATAACATTTCAATAAACTTGAAGTTTGAAATAACAATCAAAATCAATGTATGAAATAATTTTTCAATTAAAAAATTCTTCTTGGTAACAATACTATGAATAACGGTAAAATGATCAAATTTTTGGTACGTATAGTTCGCAATATCACCCGTATTTCGAATTTAAATGTTCCTTCAAGTAAACATTTTTTCAATCGAAGAGCGGAAAGACATATATAGTCATAAGTTCATGAAATTATAGAAATTATGAGGATATTATTAAAGACCAACTGAACAACAAATTGTAGACGAAATCAAGATGCAAATAATCAAAACCAAGTTTTTCGTAATGTACTCTTTATTTTATCAAACTATGTCCTGGCAACGCCGGGCACACTTCGTTTTTTTCCGGTTTCGAATCCAGATTTAACCTCAAAAATTTAAGAGGGGGGGTTCTAGTCCAGTTCGAGTTGATCTCTTCACGGCAGTTGATGGGATGGCCGCAGTGGAAGTTTGATTGTTTCGAATCCTGGAGGATTTGATTCAATTCCTGAATCCCACTCTTCCAATTTTTCAGCACAGGTCCGGACCCGGCTTAATGAACACTGTCCTCCACCTAATGACTATCTCCATCAGGGATGTGAGAAACTTATGGTGGGCATGGTAAGTCCCGCTGCTTAGTGTATACAGTATGGAAAGCGATATAAAGCCACGGAGATAGAGATCCCTTCACGGCAATTTATAGTAGGATGTGAAATAAACCCAGAATTTATAGTCGGTATACTAAGAATTTTCCCCTAGAAAAATTGTCACATGTGAAGTCATAGCATTTAAACCAATCACAACGAAAGCGGAAAAACTGCTTATTTAATCAACACTTTGATTACAGTTAACGGAAAGTTGGTTACTCTTTAAATGTTTATAATGTAATAAAAATAATTTACTTTAAATCTATAATTGATTTATTTTTTACTCAAATGTTTATTTCATTTTAATATTAAAATAATAATTTATTTTTTGAAGTATTTTCATTGATTTTATTTATGTATTATAGTATAGATAAAAATATTTTCACATTTTTTATATGAAGTGATGTTCAATTCTTTTGATAGTATATGACTGTCCTGAAAAGAACTGATTTATGTTAATTAAGAAAGGGGCTTTCATTATCAGATGGAGATGAATAATCGATTTATCAATATTATCAATATTATTTGAAATTTTCGATCTCTCCTCACTAGCAAACCAAAAAGTTGACTTTGCTTTAAAATGTATTTCGTGTTTTCTTAATTTTTTACATTGGTAGTTTTAATAATACGTCTCACGTTTTTGACTGGCAACGAAAGCTTTTTGACTTTAAGCTGATAATTTAAAGTCATTGATGAATATAGCAGATATGGCAATTACTGTCTTCTCTCTTCCTTGACAAGGAATTGGTCATCCACGTCCCACATTTGAATTAATCTCCATCAAGGATCATCATAAGCCAAAAAATTGTCAATACTAATATAGCAATCTTACTGAGATTTTTGAATTGTAGATTCCCAGATGGCTTTAATTGTTTTGAAAGTAAGAACCGTAGCAAATCCAACTGTAGTACATCTATAGTTCCAGAAATACTACATTCGATGCTCATTTCAATATCTTGCGAAAATGTTATGATTATGATTTTATAGTCAATAAATTCATCATATACTACCTACCGACATCAATATTAAACTGTATAAGTATAATGATTACTAAATATTTTATCAAATTTATCACCAATAACAAAAAAAAACAAAAAAACGAAATGGCCTAAAAGCGTGACATTTGACTGTCGCGGGCGGGATTCTTCAAGAAATGCCGCTTAGAAAATACCTATAATTGAAATTATGTGATCATTTCCTAAAAAAACAGAAAAGAAATATACAAAGCTTTCTGGAAAATCGACGAGCACAAGATCAGTGGGCAATGGCTTTTCGATAATGTTATCATAAAAATCATTGGAGGACTGTCCCGCGAAACGCGTGACACTTGGAGGGTCTAGAAAACACACACACACAATATAGAATTAATATATTATACAATAAGCAAAATTAATAATGAAATAAACATTAATAGAGAAATTTCAGAGCTCCACATTACCATCTTGAAGGATCTTGGATCAAATCAGGATGATTTTACTATTTGTAGGATCTCTTTTTCTGTTGTCCATTACTACTATTAGCAGCCATTTTTTTTATGATTTTTTCATTCTGTAATGGGACTGTCAAAACATAACTCTATTGTAAATAGAAGAGCACTTGTATATAATATAATCTTCTGATAATTCAATAATAATTTAATTAAAAATGTTTCTAATAGACATTTTTAAATTTTAATTAGATTGTGAGAGGTGAATGCATACATGGAACCCAAACTTTCCATTATATATCACCAATAGGTTGTATTCCACCAAATGCAGATAACAAACCACTTACTCGCACACAACCTTGTACCGCCATTCCTCAGGAATTGCAGATTGTGATTGGTGCAAGTGTAGCTTTGGGTCTTTTATTATTTACTATGGTACTCTATTTTTGGAAAAAAAATCGAAAGTAAGTCTATTACCAATAAAAAAGTTATATTATTCTTAAGATAAAAAAAATAAATTGAATATTAGTATACAAGGGGTCCTTGATATACATTGTAATTATGTTTCTGTAAAGCATAACTTGTATTGAAATGACATATATAGGACATTAATTTCCCATTGAACTAATGTAATTGTATTGTGTGGAAGTTATATTTCAGACCAACTAAAAAATTTGAATTTACATGCATATGAATAAGAAATATTTATTTTATTATACATTAAATTGTAATATATTGGGTTGTTCAGAAAGTAATTTCGTTTTTTTTTCACGAAAATGAATGACAATTCTTATAGTATATAAATATTTTAATTAATTATATATTGACCATTTTGGTCTAACACATGTTGACATCTTTCTGGTAGTAGTGGATTCCATGCTCATTTCTGATCTTTTCTTGCCAAAAACTGAACCAAGTGATTTTTGACATTCTCATTTAAACTAAGTGTTTTGCTACCTAAAAAATTCTATAAAGACTGGAATAAGTAATAATCAAAGGGTGCCAGATATGGCAAAATGGTGGATATGGTATCCAAGCTGTAACAGCTTCTGGCAAGTCATCAAACTTGTATGAAGTTTAGCATTGTCATGGTGAAACACTATGCCTTTTCTGTTTGATGGAATCACTCAATTTTTCTAATTGGTGGCAGTAGTACACTTCTGAATTAATTGTGGAATTGTCTGGAAGAAGCTCAAAAAAAAAAAACCCTTTAAATCCCACCAAAAAAAAAAAATTTTTTTTTTTTTTTTTATAAAAAAAAAAAAAAAAAAAATCCTTGAAATCCCACTAAACAAAGAGCATCTTTTTTTTATGAATATGGGGTCTCGGAGTGCTTTGAACCAATTCATTTTTCATCAACAGTTATGATCTGCTTCAGAAAGAGATCATTTTCTTCACATTTGAGCAGCAAATCACAGATGTTCATGCAAAGGAGCAAATCTTTCTTTGAGAACATGTGGAACCCAAATATCAATATTTCAACTGGTCATGAACAGTTGAATTCAATAAACTCAATCTTGTAGCAATTTCTCATGTTGTTATTCAGTGGTTTGCTTCAACCAATGCCTTTATTTTGTCATCATCAGCTTCAATCTACTTTCCAGCATATGGTGCATCTTTAACATCAAAATTGTCAGAATAAAATTTTGCAAATCAGTTTTGGCACTGTAATTCTGTTAACACATCTTCTCCGTATACTTCACATAACTTTTTTCTTGCTTGAACAGCATTCTTACTTTTTCGGTAATAAAAAAGCAAAACATGCCAAAAATCTCCATTTTGTCTTCCCTTTTTGATAGGACACCAAAACAAACTACTGCACAGAATCAAAAAAAAATTTTTATAAATATATCTTGAAACGTTAGCTGTCAAAATTTACTATGAAAATATGGCTTAGAATGAAATTGGTGGGTAAAAATACAACTAACACCACTGATGGGAAAAAAACGAAATTACTTTCCGAACAACCCAATAGTATAATTTATTGTAATTGCTAAATAAAGGTAACCCTCAATTTATGAAGCCTCAAATTACAGTTTCAGAATTTGTACTTTTATAAATTTCATTACTGTTACACAGTTTATATGAATTTCTATGCATTTCTAGAAGCTTCTGTAAATAGAGCAAAAGGGATCACCTGAATGTGTCTTCCTCTGCTAATGAGAAGTGGGTGGAAAATTCTAGAAACTGACCAGCAACATATAAAAAAAAATATGGTGTCCTTTGATAAAAGAGATGACAAAATGAAAACTAACAAAATTAAATTTATTTACACTATTATACATAGTTGTTAGATGACAGATGACATATACACAAAGCATAAGAGAGATGGCTAGAAGTTTCTACATGGATTTTTTACAAATTTATCATTGTATGAACTTTGTTTGTAAAATATTTAATTACAGTTTACAGCTGTACCATATTTTTTGTCAATAAACATCCGCATTTTCATGTTTACTTGTGTTGAAAATTAATGTTATTGACCAGTTTATGGAATTTTTTTCTATTTTGGAATACATCTCATTAAATTTATAGTAATTTTATCTCAAATTACAAAGTTTTGAATTATGAAATAATATAGCAAAACCTAACCCTGGCAAAAATTGAAGATTACCTGTAATAATTTGAAAATATGCTATGAAATTATTAAAACAAAAATAAAAATTTATTATTATTTTTCCTATTACAATTGCTATTTCTCAAAATTGAAAAAGTTGCTCCAATATAGCTGAAGTTCCTGCTGCTTCTGTGATTAGCTATTGAAATTGAAATAAATAAAAGTTCACCAAGACTGCACAAAACGAAAAACAAAAGTAAAATACACAAAGCCCTTTAGCAGTCAAAAACTTTATTCAGAAATATTTTCAATGCACTTGGTGCCTTCCTCAATTGCTACTACAAAACTAACCCTGTTACATAAGACCAGACGACTACTACACAAAACAAAACAAAAAAAATTTAAAGGTCAGGATCACACCTGGAAGCACTCTCCTTAGCACCACCTGCCTGCAAAACTATATAGTTCATTAGGCACAAGATCATCTAAAAACACATTAACTAGATTACAAAAATAAAAACTACATAAAAGTTATACAAATTTATAAAAATTATCTAAAATTTTATATGAATTTAAAATACATAAAATTACCTGCAAATATTGAAAAATTATAATAAGCATCGTTCCCATATGGGAGTATCGATACTGACCATAGCTTATCCTTTAATCAGCTTTGTTGATTTTTAACAACTACTTCCACGCACTAAAGATCATTTCCGGTTCCATAAAGTATCACATAACCTTTCTTTTTCTTTTTAAGGATTTCTAATGCCTCAATCATATTTCTGTCCCAGTTCTTATCAGTGGGCAGACTAATTCTTGCATTTCTCCAATGCACTTCTATATCATGCAGCAACAATCTATGGCTAAGTGCTGATGAAAGTTTTCTGAATCTGAGGTCAGTTTTATGTTCTTTAATCCTTGTTTCTAAATTTCTTTCAGTTTAATCAATATAAACCTCTTCCCTTTTGTTTTGTTTGTTTATTTGTGTAGTAATCCCCTGGTCTTATGTAACGGAGTTAGTTTTGTAGTAGTAGCTGAGGAATGCGCCAAGTGTGTTGAAAACATTTCTGAGTAAAGTTTTTGACTGCTAAAGGGCTTTGTACTTTACTAGCTTTTTTCTTGATGAAGGAATATAACTTCTGCTTGTCATCATGAATATTTGCATCATAAATCACACAATAGTAAGACAAACTATCATTTATAAGTCTGTTAATTTAGCAAAACAGTCAGAGCAGTGATCACAGTTCTGAAGAATGGTATTTTTATATAAAGTATGCACTTAAATACAGTACTTACTATATTATGAATTTTAATATGGAAAGAAAAAGAAAAAGAGAGAAATAGATATGTACATTCCATTCAAATGCAAATATCTTTTTATTATATTGAGTTTATCATCTCTAATTAATCAATGATGTGTATGTGAAATGATGTATATTGCTATAATGTATATTTAAGACTCCTTGTACTTTCAAATTTAATAAAAACCAAAGCAAATATTTATTTAAAAATTTTCATCAAAACTGAAAAAATTCTAGTTTATTTTACAGTAGAAGATTCTTTATTTAAAATGGTTGGGGCTGGAACTATTTTGAATATTAGATAACTTAACCGTTCATTAGAAAAATGACAAAAAAGAGGTTTTCTTGACTTATCATACAAAATAAACAATGTTAACACACACATATATGATTGAAAATGCTTTTATTCAATACAAATATTGTAATCAAAATTGCAAATAGTGAAAATAGATTAATGAATTAATGGACAGAAATCTCATTTTTGAATCAGAAATCAATCAAAAACATCCATATTAACCTGAACAATGATCCTCAGTTGTTCTGTTTGGATGTCCAGATAAATGATCTTCTACTGTACTGATTTTAAGATAATGTTCTATAAAACTAAGCTAGTATATTAAATAAATTATAAAAAGATTTCTAAACTGAATACGATAGTCTTCATAGTTTGAGTACTTCCTGTTTTAAGTTCCATTTACTTCAATGTTTAAGCCGGTGTTAGTTTTTTTTAATACAACCCCACCTATTGTATGTTGGGAACCTCCTGTATTTTATAGGGTATGATATTTACTATTTTTTTTTTTTTAAATAGTAAATTTCAGATGAACTTTTTTGATATATTCAAAATAGTCTTAATCTAAAGCAAACTTGGTTTTGTTCATCTTGAACTATTGAAACTACTCTAATAAAAAAATTTATTTTTTATGAACATAAATATATAGTATAGTATATATTTTTTTTAATCAGGCTTGAATATAAATACATGAAATTAGTTCAGTCAAGTTCTCCAAAAGATGGAGAGTTACCTGCTGCTGAGAGTTGTGCCATTGAAGATGATGATGATGATCATTTTGAAAGTATGACTTTTAATGAAAAAGGCAGAGGGATTTTTGGAAAGTTTCGCACTATTCGAATAGGAAATGATAAAGTAAGTATTTATAATTTTATGGTTATTATTTTTATGGAATAATTAGTGATTACAACATATGTAGAATATACTGCAGTGCCAATTTTCCTTTTAAAAACCAGAAAATGCAGGAATAGAAAACTGGGAAATTTTCAGAAAATATAATTATCCATCATTACATGGCTTCTCACTATAAAATAATTTCTGTACAAGATGAGCATTTAAACACTTATTTTTTGTAATATGATTCATATTTGCTGTTATATCAGAAACAGAACTTCATACCCATTTTTTGTTTGTTAACAAATTATTATTGTATATTATTCTTGCTTTTCATCCAATTGGCAATTATTCTCTAGGCTATATAGTTATGCCTTTGAAGGATTTCTAAAATAAATTTAATTTTTGACATTATTGTGTATACATGCAGTCACAGAATTATGTAGGTGGATCATTTCATGAAATCATATATAAGTCAAAATATGTATGTCGGAGCATATGTTTGCAGTACTAGTGTGTCACAATAATGTAACATTAAAAAATAGTTGTATTAAAGTATAAGGACATAAGTTACATGATAAAGTACTTGCTTATCATCTTGGAGGATCAAAATTCAATTCTGAGTCCCAGATTTCCAATTTTTCTGGAGAGGTCTGAGTTCAGGCCCAACTTGTTACCTAAAAATAATTCTAAGCAAATATAAATCTACAAGTTGGAGATTGTCTGTACTTTATTTTGCCATCATTAACCCAGCAGCAAGCACACATTTTTCCTGCTGACTTCTGGTTGTGCAGTATCAATTTGTTGCAGATTATTACTAAAATAAAAAATTAAATTACTATTAAAATTATCATAAATTATTGCAGCAAACCCAAATCAAATCACTTGCTCACTCATTATCTTCCATCTCAGATCATATTCCCATAGTGCATTCCTTATACACTCATTTTAAAATACATTCACCCTTTATTTGCATAACTCATTAATAAGCTGTTATTCATTCCCTTTCACTTATTGACATTTCATATACCTAATCTCCATTCCTACTTCTGTTTCTATGATCTTTTCTATTAGTCAGCTATCGGTTCTTTGTGCTTTGAAAATCAATATACAGGGTCCGGCAAAAAGATCTGATTGTTTTTAATTAAAAATAACGCACTTATTACAAAACCTTTAAACATGTTTATTTATGCAACATATCGGGGTACATGTGTCATTTAACAGACAGTAACACAAACCTTGAAAACAAAGTCTTAGGTTGTGAAGATGACGTCATCCAAGTGGTGTCCATTTCTCGCCATGATCAGCTTGAACGTCTCCTTCACAGTGTGAAAGTGACAGTGTGGTGTGGAGTTAACAAAAAGTGTGTAATTGGGCCATATTTCTTTGAGGATAATGCAGGGCAAACTGTTACTGTGACTGCAGAGCGTTACCTGTCAATGCTGGAAAATTTCCTGCTACCCGAACTTAGACAAAGACGCCTAAATCGCAACCGAATGTGGTTCCAGCAAGATGGGGCAACTGCCCACACAGCAAACATTGTGATGCAGTTTTTATGGGTAAAGTTCCCTGGTCGCCTAATTTCTCGTAATGATAACATTGCTTGGCCCGCCTGTTCCCCAGATCTCAGTGTCTGTGATTTTTTCTTGTGGGGATACCTGAAATCTAGGGTGTACGTAAACAAACCTCGCACATTGAACAAACTTAAAGGGGCCATACGCACGGAAATCGCTGCCATACCACAGTGTTGGGGCAATACCACATTGAACGAACTTAAAGGGGCCATACGCACGGAAATCGCTGCCATACCACAGCAAATGTTGGGGCGTGTTTTTGACAGCTTCGGCAGGAGACTTGAAGAGTGCATGGCGAGAAATGGACACCACTTGGATGACGTCATCTTCACAACCTAAGATTTTGTTTTCAAGGTTTGTGTTACTGTCTGTTAAATGGCACATGTACCCCGATATGTTGCATAAATAAACATGTTTAAAGGTTTTGTAATAAATGCGTTATTTTTAATTAAAAACCATCAGATCTTTTTGCTGGACCCTGTATAATTTTTTCATGCTAGATGATCAGCCATCAGTGATGTAAGAGAATTGAAAGTCACTAGTACAATATGCTGTTCTTGACTATTGCCCTAGTTGCAAAAATTATTTTTATAGCAAATTTTATGTCTCATACTTGGATTTTTTTACATACATTCATGCAACTTCAGCCATCAGTGATGTAATTTATTGGAGAGGCTGTCACTTTGAGAGTTCTAGACAACTCCAAGAAATAATTCTTCTAACTTCCAGCTAATATGGCAAAATTAAACTATTAATAGCTCAGCAGATAGAGCTCAAATTCTTTTACCATGGAAAGGCATAGACCAAAAGATTATTATTGATACTAGATACTAGATACTAAGACTCAAACTGGATATTGGATAATTTCTTTTTATGATAATGCACAAAGAAATAATGTATGACCATACAAGTGCCATATATTCTAATATAAATTCAAATTTAGCAAATATTTGACATCTCTATTAAATAGAAGGTTTACTGTAATAATCATAAAAATTTCTCAGTTTTATATTATTTTAATTTTGTATATAAATGGTTTTTATAATGTATTCATTTTATTTAATATATGCAGGAAGGAACAGGTATGAAGTATGAAACCATTCATCTAACAAGAAAAGAAACATTTTCATAATCAGAAGGTTTTCAATGCATCAGAAATGTGCCTATAAGCTGAGTCCACTATTACTTCCAGTGTTATAAATATAAGATATATTTTCAAAAATATAACTAGTGTGTGTTATATACTTCTATTTTGATCTCATATTTTACAATTGAATTAAATAGTATGTTATAATAATTGTATCATTCAAATGTTTTTTCTATTTAATCATAATTTTTTCCCATATACTGGTTGGTATTTTTTGAAAAAAATAAATTTTTTCTATTATTATTATTATTATTGTAAAATTATTTTTCTTATTTTTGAATTTTAAATATTGTTACAAAAAACAGTTATAAAACTATGCTCATAAAAAAAGTAATCTAATTTCATGTTTATTTTAAATGCATTTAATAATGGTGTGGTTGAACAAATACAAAAATTTTATGAATCAATATTTCAGAATAACGGTATTTGTACAATGTTGTTATATTTAATGTATTTTTCATCTGTGATTTGCATAAAATATATGTTTAGTTTTTATGAATATTAAAAATTAAAATGTAGAGTTTATTTTATTCTTGAATGACACATTTGCATTTTAAATGTTATTAAATATTGTAATATTTTAAAACAATGCAATTAAAATATTTATTTAATTCAGTCAAAATGTATTGATTTTAATAATACAATATTAAGTCAGTCAGTGTTTGAACTCATTGAAGTCAATCATTTAATTGCTGTTTATTTGTACTTTATGATAAAAGTTATTATGTTAAAATTATTTATGAATTATAATACATTTTATTATATCTCTCTATAGTATAAATAAATAAATAACTTAATGGTTTATACAGTTTCTACATTCTTTTGTTACTAGCTTACATTTCAAATATGTTAATATAATACATATCACCTCCACTCACTGATAAGTATTAGATATTTCTGATATCTGAAATCTGATTTTTCAAATATCAGCACTTTCAAAAACATTAGATATTAAATTTTATTTTTTGTGTGTAGAAAATGATGCAAAAAATAATGGGGATGCAAATTAATACAAATTTCTTTGTTCTTGTTTAGCTATAATAGAAAAAATAAATTGAATTTAATTATCAATGATGATTAAAAAAAATTGAAAATATATCCAAAACTTCAGTAATCCATTATTTGAATTTCAAGATAGTTTGAATAAAATATATTACAGTATATAATCAATAAATGTCATGTTGTGCAGACCTACTCTTAAAATTTAAAAATAATTATATTCATTTGTTAATGCTATGCATTAACAAAATTCTGACATAAGTGCCATGTACTTACACACTGGAAAAAATTCTTGTAGGCCACACAACTTGACATCTAGTTGGGCAGATCTATTAGAAGCTGTTATTTAAAATTTTTTGTCGTCTTTCATTACTGCCATAGATTTCTAAAGTTCCAACATATTAGTGTCACATAATTATGCATTTTATAACAACTTTTCAAAAAATATCATGCCATATGATATCTCACGACAGAATATGATAGCTTATGCATAGTTTAACAATTACTTTATATTTGTTAGTTTTCTGATTATATTTGTTCCAAGTGATTGAAACAAAGAGATATTATATGGAAGTTGCTAGCTTCAGGAATAAGATTTTTGTTTAGTTGCACAGTCATATTCATAATTTAATTATTCTTGCTCTTAAAATTACTTCCATACATTAATTATAAAAATATTTAGCAGTATACATGATTTTGCCCTTTAAAAATAATACAGTATATTACTTATTCATGATTGTTTAAGGGGATACACTACTTAATAATCTAAATTTGCCAAATATCAATTTACTGACCAAATAATTGTTGTACATATATAACCTAATTGTTCTACTTATGAAAATATACAACTTTGAAATATATATAAATTTTTTTTGGCTTTGAAAAGGCAAAATAGTGAAAAAATAGTGGTTTTTTTTTCAAATAATTTTTTTCAAAAACTACTTTGTCTATCTTTGAGATTTTTTGCATGCTAACTCATTAAGATATTCTTTATGCAATGACAAAATTTTTTGACAAAAAATTTTTTTGTTAAAAAAAAAAAAATTCAAAAAGTCAAGAAATTTTAAAGTTGCAAAAATTCAATAAAAATCTTAATTTAAAAAATTCTAATGCAAAATTTGCAATTCTAGCTGTCATTGCATGCAACAATTATTCAAGTACCTAAGAATCAATTTTCAAACTATTATGCTAATTAGATTTTTTTTAATGCTTTCTGCAACGTACAAAAATAAAGTTTTCAGAAAATGGCAAAAAACGAAAAGAAATACTTGCCATTAATTAATTTATTAAAGTATATTCAAAATATTTTTATATAGTGTTGGTTTCATACTACATAGAAAATTTTTAGAAATTATTGCTTTTTAAATTTTTTATTTGCAAATTTTCCATGATATGTATAAATGACCATAACACAGCATCAAAAATGAAGTAGGAAGTTTGTCTTTCAAAACATACCAGCACTGTATTCTTTATTTGTAATACCCTTTTCTTTAAGTTAGGCTTTTATTTTTGCATTTTTTTCTGTATGATTCTCTCTCATTATCAATATTTATACTTCTCTTTATTCTAAGAGAATTTCTTTTTTCAGCTTTGCAATGTTTTTAACAACTCATCATCCTATTGGTCATCACTGGCAAATTGATTGTTGGAATTATTCGACTCAACTTCTTTTGTCTTTTTTTTTTTTTACAGTTTCTTGCTTTTGCTAACTGTGCATGGCGAGATCCTTTTTTTTTTTAAAAATAATTTTTAGTCACAAATTTCGGAGGCATTTTTTTCTGTAAAATAAAGTTCAAGCAATAACTTTTCCTTTTTCGATGACGAAGAGTAAAAAATTATACAAAAAATAAGAAAAATCCCTCAAAATATTCACAAACTATAAAAAATTATCCAAATACGAAGTTTTTTCTCAACTAAAATGAAACGAACTGCTTGAAAAAAACAATGGCGACCGAACCGAGCGACACTGATCAAAGAGACCAATTAGAGTGACAGATTCACTTGGCACTATGCCCAATGACCAATAGAATGATAGCTCTCATGCATTGCTTGAAAAATAGCATTGATGTTGTTTATAGGCCATTTGAAGCCACCTCAATGATTTTCAGCCAATAATAGCACCTTTATTAGATAGAAAACATTTCAGCAATTCCAACAAGCCATGGCATGTCTCTCTACTCGAAACAGAACCATAGTAATGGCGATTCAAAGTTTCATCATTTTGACAGCTAAAAGTGCATTTTTGGGCTTTAAATTTTTATAAATTTTAGGAAATTGGAACAAATTTTTACTAAAAGAGCTTTTATTTCTAATAAAAAAGGATCTAAAGAATCGTTTAACATAAAAATCCCAAAATCAATATTTTTGGCAACATTCTCGATTTTTAATAGTGGTGTCTCTCCTTAACATTAGTTGTGGTAAACCTTCCTTAGAATAATTCTGAATTCTTACCTATTTATTATATACATCAGTGTTTCTCAAAGTGAGTGGGGTCGGGTCACCTAATAAAAATTTGGGGTCGCAGAAATTTTAGCAAATGTTTTAATTCGTATTCTTAGTTTATATACTTCTATAACCAGGATTGCAAAAATATTTTCTTAGGATAAAAGGGATTGCCAAGTAGAAAAGTTTGAGAAGTGCTGGTATACGTCAATGATATTTCTAATGATGGCACTTCTCTAACTTTAAGCACAGTGATGATAAACTTTTGGCAAATGGCATTATTTCTTTATATATATATATATACACACTACCACTTGCTTTATGTACAAAGAAGAACTCAAAAAGCATTGTTGGCAAGGTAATAAATTTATTGGCATAAAACGTTTTCGGACTATATCCAGTCCCTCATCAGTATGCCTCTTCTCAAGTGAAAATTACAAAAATATACAAAAAATCGAACACCAATTTAGAACAGAATAAACATCAACTATCAGTTATAACATTCTAACATTTAAAAAAAAACATTATTTCTTGCTTTTTCCCTTATCTCACTACAACATATTTCAGTTGCTCACCACTGATATCTAATAATACTTTATTAATTAATGCTAATAAATCAAAAATTTAATCTTCAGATAACATAAGATATAAAAGTTAATTGATTCTGTTTAGAACAAAATGAGAGAGATGATCAGTAATAGCAATTTTCAAATAATGCAAATATTGTAATATGAAAAACATTGAACAAAATTCATATTATAATATGAAATCTCTCAGCTTTTCTAGCTAAAATAAAAATTTCTGTTTTCTAAACTTTTTATATAAGTTTTGCCTATTTAAATTCTAAATTCTTCCAATGAAACTAAGAATTCTATACATATTTATCATTTCCTTAAGTTATAACAGTAGCAGCTTGGTATTAAAAATATTATTTTTGAAATTGGGTTTAATTTGAAAAATTCTTTTAAAAATCATTTTTTTTTTTTATTTGTAATTTTACATCCAAAAGTTATTCAAATTTTATGGAAAAATTAATGAAAGTTGACTCTTAGAGTAATATTAGACAGGCCAGTTTCATTTAATAGCCAGATTGGTAAATAAATAGATGATAAATATCCAGAAATAAGAGATGAATACATAAAATATAAATTCTTTTTAGAGTGCTACAAAAAATAATAATAAATGCTACATTTTGAAAAAATTTTGATTAAGAACATTCTGAAATTTAGCCATATTTACATGAAATGATTTTACAGTTATAATTCACAGAAAAAATATAGTATTTTTCAGCATTATATGGTAAAATTTTTATGTAAAAGGTAACAGCATCATTAAGAACAATGTTTATTTTCATGTAATGTCTCTGGGTTTTCAGTGTTGAATTTTGAATATACATTCAATGCAATTTGCTTTGTTTAACAGCTAATCATGCACCCTTTCAAGAATGACTTAAAATTACAAAAATCTGTCAATTTAGAACATGATTGGAATGTGCAAATCATCATTGCACATCTGATTATTATATATATTATAGACATGCAAATAATTTACATGTTAACTTACATGTTAAAATCATGTTAATATTGTAATTTTATTCAAAACTTATATCTTATTTGCCAAAATTGTCGTTATGTTACAGCAATTTACTGTAACATCGTGAATAATTTTGTGTGGACTGTATCATCAGCATAGTGATATAAATGAACTTCAGCTCTCCCATAGACTCAATACTGACTTCCGATGTTGTCATCAAGTATAGTGAAGAGAAACAGAAAGACATCGTGGTAACCTTATAAAATTCACTTTTAAAGAAAATAAGGTTATCCAGACAATTAATCAATGTCAAAAATTACACACTTCTTTCTCTATATGATCAGCAAAAATAACTTTCCTAAAAGTTTCTCTTTCATTGAGATGATATTACCTGAATAATTTTAGTTATATAAAAATCTTTACAGCTGATTTTTCTATTTTCAATAAAAATTTCTAAATGTTCCAATTTTAGAAATTTTTGCTTTGCTCAATTTTAGAAAATTTTGTCTTTATTCATTATTATGAATACACAAAACTAGATTATTCAGAACAAATCATGATATATATTATGCTGAGCTGTTAAAATTTTGAAAATTTACTCATTCTTTTTAAAAATACCTGTTATATTATATAAATGTGATTTCTGTACTTTTTAACATACTTTGTGAGTACTTCTGTATATATTGATTTTATTTTTGACACAGCCAGTGGCAGAACTACAATGCTCCGAACCCCACAATACAGGGGGCCCAAATCTTCTTTGTCTGTACTTTCTTTACCCTTTTCTTTAAATTAACATAATAATACAATAAAAATTAAGTGCATCATGAAAAGAGTGAAACATTCATTGAATCATAGTAGTGCAGCAGTAGGAGCAATAGCCAAAAATATGGAAATAAAAAGATGTAATTGGAGATTTTGCAAATTTAAAATCCAAGAAGAAGAATTTTAGATATATTAATAATATTTTTAATTGTGTTTTAAATGATGCAATTTTGTTTCTTTTTTGTTATTTTCTAGTAAAAATATCTAATAATTTTTTTTGTGGTATGTGCCTGAATAATATTTTGTGGGGGTGGCAAAAATTTTAAGTTCCATCACTGGATACAGCATAAATTAATATGAATATTTAAATAAAATATAAAGTTTCAATATAAATTTATTGTATTATAATCTAATTTCATTCAAAAAATTGTATTTTATAAAAGCATTTGATGAATAAAAAGTATCACTCCACAATTTAACAAGAATATTTTTTTGATTCTATTTAGATAGATTTAAATTTGATTTAAAGACACACTAATTCTAGGATACTGATTATTCACAATATATTGTTCAAAAATTAGTCACAAGATTTACAAGAACCAAAAGATTTTGTATACTTAATTACATTTAAAGATGTATTTAATATATTTGACTCAAAAATATTTCATTATGTATTTTAATTCAATAAATAATTAAATCAGAACAATTAGTCACAAGATTTACAAGAACCAAAAGATTTTGTATACTTAATTACATTTAAAGATATATTTAATATATTTGACTCAAAAATATTTCATTATTTATTTTAATTCAATAAATAATTAAATCAGAAAATTTTTACATGAAATATTTATCACTTGGAATCAATGCAATTATTATTTTTCAAAAATACATTAATTTTCTTTTAATGTTTCTTTGGTTATTATCAAAAGTATCTTTCCTAATTTAAACTTTTTCTATATTTCAAATTATAAACAATTCATACGAATTTATATACAAATATATATGAATATATTAATCCCAGTCTTCATCATCATCTGTGTTTGTAGAATCTATTGTTTTAGATGGAGGTGGTATCATACTTAGTACTCGCTCCATTGGACTGGTGGCTGGAGGTGGGGGTGGTGCTGCTAAATCTTGATTTCCTTCAGTTACACTATTTGTGCGCCCTGTAAAAACAAAAACATTCATAATTATAAGGCAATAATCATTAATTTTAGAAAACATATTATTCATCTGTAAATGATATTATCTTCATTATCTAGGATTATCAGATCTAAAACTCAAAAACTACAAAAAAATTTTTGTTTATTGTAATAATAAAATTTTAAATAGAACTAGTTTTGAAAAAATTTTAAAAATTCAAACAATTCTAAGATTATTTTTTAATTATGATAAAAGAGAGAGATTAAACTATAAACATTTTATAGGTTGCTGATACTTAGAATTGAGGAAAATTATTATTATAATAATTATTCTTTTTATAATGAAAAAGTAAAACTTTATAATAATTTAATTCATAGATATTGTAATACAGTAAGACCCCATTTAACGTGGGGATACATTCCAAAGAAATCAAGTGCTAAACAAAACAGCGTTAAACTAGTTCTCAATATGTAAATAATAAAATAGATGAAACAGAACAGTGAATAAAAAAATATATGTACTATTTTTTTATTTTATTTTGTAACATGTATTATTACTATTGTATTACATTAATTATTGACATTTTTTATTGCTAATATCGATTTGTATTCATAGTTCATGAAAATCAAAAATATTCGAGTAAATAATTTATGTTTGTGATGATAAAGGGTCTTCCTCATTTGATACTTTTTGTTTTTTCGTTAAGAAATTATCTAACGCCTTGACATTTCGCATTTGACTTTTCCTCTTTCCTTCAGCAAGCAATTGTCGATACCAAGATATTGCATCCATGATACTTTGTCTTCCCTTTGAACTTCTATCAAAATTTGATTTGTCTTGCCTTTGAACTTCTATCAAAATTTGGATCATTTTGTATAAACTGATTTCATAATTTCCTAATAGTGGTTAAACTTGTTTTGAGAAAATCCGTTGCAAGTTCCTTTTGCTCCTCATCTTCAGAAATGCTTACTCTTGATGACTGATCATAAATATGAACTATGATTGCATCAAACTTTTGTATATACTATACTGCATTGATATCAAACGTACTGTGAGAAGGCATAGGAGCAGTGGCGGCTCGCCCATAAGGGCTGCAGCCCTCCAACCAAAATGAAAACATTTTTAAATTATTATAGCTATTACATTACTATACAATTATTTTACAAAAACATATTTTTTCCGTTCGTAGTATATTTATTTTTGAATTGTAGGTACTAGGTACCTCGATAGGCACTCTGTATGTGGCTATTGTATGAGTCAGTGCGATTGCGTACTCATCAGGACTGCAGTCAGTGCAGACCAAGTCACACCGCATAGTCAGTGTATTGAGCAGGTGAGGGTAATATGTGATATACGTTTTTGTGATATGTATATCGTGGGCTGCAAACATTGCAGTCTGCACTACGTATTTTATTATAAGCCCTACATATTTTATTATAATTTTTTTCAGCCCTCCCACAAAAATCATCCACGAGCCGCCACTGCATAGGAGTATTAAAGCAACAAATTCATGTGATTTCAGATTTATGTGAGTATAATGGTTTGAAAAACCGCATCAAAGTGAATCAATAAAAAAATATAGAATTTGAATAAAACTGCATTATATTGAAACACTGTTAAACGGAGCAGCGTTAAGCTGAGTCTTGCTGTATATTAATTTATTTATATCTGAAAGCATATTGCTAGTAAATAAATAATGCAATTTGTAAAATTTACCATATTTAAAAAAAATAAATTGATAACTAGGTCCTAAATTAAAATAATACAAAGTCCCAAGTAGCTGGACCTTAAAAGAAAATTATAGATGCAGGAATTAGCTTTTTCTCAAAAATTAAGTAACTTTGTATTCATTAAAAAAATATAAGAAAAAAATTAGGAGAGACTTGTTTTATAACATTTTAATACAAGGTGTCCCAAAAAAATGTACTCACAATTTAACTAGATATTAAACATATATTTAACTTTGATCAAGGTGTTTATTGACATATTTACAGGTCTAATAGGATAAATTAAGAAAAGGTAATGATTTATTGAGTAGATTAGTCTTTTCCGCAAGTTGTTTACACATTTGTGCATGTTCACAAATGTTCAAATCGATTTCCACCATTTTCCAAACAAAGTTATAACGTTGACCAATGGATGCAAGCTCGCTTAACATATCATTTGGAATTGTGAGTTTGGCACTATTGAATAATATTTTGATCTATAACAAAAATAAAAAATATGTTAATGATGGGTAGATAAAGAGTGAATACATTTTTTTGGGACACCCTGTATTTAATAAAGTGCTTATTTAAAATTAAATTATACAGGCCCTTTTAATAATATATAGATCAATAAACTGTACAAAATTTATTTTTCATTCATTCATTTTTATTGAAATTTTAAATTATTTTATTATTCTGGCTTCTGCCATGTTATTTACATTAACATACTGATATCAGCTACAGGAAAATTTTGATGCTCAATTTGACCAGGAACATGATCTTAAAATTGGTTTTCCATTTCTCTATAGACAATTAAAAAAAATTGACAGAAAATTCAAACATTTTAAATAGGAACCACTTCCCATTGACAATGTTTCAACTATTGTATTTTTAATCTTTTGCATTCCAGCAATTAATAAAATTAAGCCTAGTTAAAATGCAAAAAATTAAAATCATCATATCATGCTTAATTTTTGTCAAAATCTTTTGAAATTTTTATAATTTAATATGTTTTTTTTAATTCTCTTTATAACAATGTAAGAAATGTTTTAAATTTTATTTTTTTCAGAAGTTTTTATTCTATATATGAGATTGCCAAAAACATGTTTTTTTTTATATGAAGATTTAGCCATCCAATGAAATAATTGCTATCATTGAAACAATAAAAAAACAATTAATATGTAAATTTTTATGAATGAATATTAAGATATGTCATGTAATTATTTAAAAATTTACATAAATTTATTGAAATATTGCATATTATTATTATTAATTTATATTTATTGATATGTTTTTCCTTAACTTCAATAATTTTTAATTTAATATTTTATAAATATTTGAATTTATATCAAAAAATCTAATGTAAACAAATAAAAAAACTGTCTCCTCTCATACATAAACAGCTATAATATTCTTTGCTTTTATTGGATTGCCTGATGGTTGGCTTTTGCTCCATTCTCAATACCATACTACACTTTTCAAATAGCAATAGATTTGGCAAGAAAAGTGTGGGAAACGATTGGTGGCAATAAAACAATAAAAGTGCCACACCCATTTAATTGCAGATCTTTCTTTATATTCGTATTTTCTCATTTTTTGAAAAATATAATGAAAATGAAATAAAAAAAAAAATCAATAATTATTATTATTAAAAAATATTGCCTATTTTAATAAATTAAGAAAAATTTTGATATTTATAATACCAAAATTTTTTAATTTTAGTTCATATACTATAAAAAATTAATTTTTACAAAAAATTTGGGTAATTAACTTTATTTCAACATATAATTGGAACGACATAAATACAATATACATAAATCAAGAGTACAAATACATAAATCTAGAGTATAGAGAAAGATGGGAAAGCAAATTTTAAAAAATTTTCATAAAAACCATTTAAAATAAAAAATTTTGACCAAAAAATTATTTAGGAACTATCATTAGAAAACTCATTATGGTCCTTTTTTGAAAAAACTAATGCACAACTGCACAACTACAATAAACTGGTTAGAATCTGCAAAGTTGCAATTGTAAAATTCTATTATTTGTTCTTACTAAGCACAGTAAATGCTGTCAATGACATGCAAAAAGTAAAAGAAATTGTTTTTGAGTAGGCCAAAATGATATTGAAAGATATGGTTGAAACTGGCAAATTACTGGAAAAAATATTTAAAAAATTTTTTCATTTGAAAATTCCACTTTTATATGTATTAATAAAAATATTACTATATATTATAATTCCTATTATTATTTCACATTATTATTAAAAAATTTGATTAATTTTAAAGGAATGGCAACTAAAAGATGACAAAGAATGAGTTCAACATTACAACAGCAGAATGATGCGAGATCAATTATCACGGATAATGACTAAATGTAAGCAAAAATCAGCTAATTTGTTACACTAACTAATATAATCTATTATTCATCTTGTAATCATCAGTGTTTGTATTATTTGTGTGAATAAATGTGAGATGTATAAGAAGTCATTAATTTATGGTGAATATTTTTGTTTACATTATATATTTGGCAAACAAAAATAACCATGTACAGTATTTACGAAAAAACAAAATGCAATCCATCTTGATGGGGTATACTTTTTATCTGCAGGCTTTTGTTCAAATTACGGTCAAAAGAAAAAAAATGCAATCTGCCAACAACAGGTGAAAATATTTATAATTGATTTTAAGGCATTGTCAACATATCATCAATGCCAGTACCTGCAAAATGAAATTTCCAATGATTGTGTCTTCAGACTATAATTCAGTATGTTAAATGCCATAATATGTATACAAAGTCAAAAAATCTCTGATTTCTAACCCACACAATGCTTCACCAGACTAGTAATGATACACCAATGATCACCAGAATAGCAATCGATTTGGCAAGTGAGCAGCTCACTTGTCAAATCGTTAACTCCACAAAACAAAAAGTAGAGAAAAATGATAAAATAATATACATTGTAAAATGTTTTAATACAAAACTTAAGAACAAACAACTGCTTATACTAGATATAATATTTGGTAAGAAACAGCACTAAATAGCAGCAAAGTTCATAATATTTACTAAACAAAAATGCTAATGTTTTCGGCTACATAGCCATCATCAGGCACACCATCTTTCTGTAGAATGTTTGATTTAGAATGTGCCTGATGATGGCAATGTAGCCAAAAACGTTAGCGTTTTTATGTTTAGTAAATATGAACTTTGCTGCTATTTAGTGCTGTTTCTTATCGAATATTGTATTATTACAAGTGTAGCTTTTATCTAACAACATATAAAAAGCATTAGATAGTATATCCTTGGAATAATTGTTATTATTATTACAATTTTTGTATGACTGAGGAGGTTAATCGATTTGGTATTACAAGTGTAGCTTTTATCTAACAACATATAAAAAGCATTAGATAGTATATCCTTGGAGTAATTGTTATTATTATTACAATTTTTGTATGACTGAGGAAGTTAATCGATTTGACTAATTGTTATTATTATTACAATTTTTGTATGACTGAGGAGGTTAATCGATTTGGCAAGTGAAAATAAAAAAATAATAATAATAGTACCATCAAATTCAATCTTCAAAATATTTTAAAAATAAGTTAATGCAGTATATATTTCAAATGTTAAACAAAAGTTTGGTTGCTAGGCAATGTCAGAGCATTGCGAGAACAAGGCCAAACACAAAGAGTTAAGGTTGGTTCTCACTATCTGCTGCAGAAAGTGGAATGGTCAAAAACCATTCACAGATAAATGTGGGGGTAATTCCTCTTGTGGATTCCCACAGTTGCAGTAAGCTTTGCTTTCCCCAAGATACTTAGTGCTGTTCCCATGATTCATTTCATGTAAAACAAAATAGATGCTAAGCAATGAAAGACACTCATTGTTTATGAAATGATGTTAACAGCTGCAGTAAATGAGGAAACTGAAACAAAATCAAGAAAGAGAAAATGTTGGATTGAAAATATTTATAAGAAGAAATACGAACATTTCTATACAATTTTGATTAAAGAGATGAGATTTAATGAAAGAATCCCACCATCTTGACTGTCAAGGTTTCCAACAATTCAACATCACAAAATGCATGGATTTCATTGGTGGATATTATCTTCATGGATTTTACCATCATGGAAAAGTTGAATCCATCTAGACACTGGATGATAGCAGTTTTTACGCTGCAGTATTATGTCAAAACTGTGCTGCTTTAGTCACAGTCATCAAATTATGGTCACAGTAGAGTCTCCATACAGTCCACCTTATTTTTGTATTTAATCATCTTTTACTTTGTTTAATATAATAAATTATTTATTTTACAAAGGCATTATTCTATTAATACCACATATCCATATAACTGATTATTTTTTTATGACAAAATGAACAGCTTGCTGTTATTATCTAATATATACCATTGTATTAAAAAATTACTTAAATTCTTATTGTCGTATCCTAGATGGACTAAAGAAAGATCTTGACTAAAACCAAAAAATTTATTGAATAAAAATTGGTTAAGCCAAAACTTTCATATCGCACCTTTCCTATATGTCTCTCAATTGATCCTTCCAATTTAGTGATTTTAAAAGATGTAAAAATATAATTCTAACTTTGAAGATTAAATTCAAAAAAACGCCTTAGGCATAATAACCACATTTAAAAATGTTTGAATTGTATTATTGCTGCGGTTTACATTAGAATATGGAGTTAATCACATTGGCTTCTGAAATAAATTATTATTTGATGGACAAAAAAATTTTTGTCATTTAGTGATGTTAAGCCTAACTATTAAGGAAATTTATTTTTAATATAAATAGTTAAGAGTCAATCAAGTGTTTTGACACTAAAATTTAAAAACTTCAAAAAGTGGAGTTAATCAATTTGGCTTATGAACAGCTCATCTAATGATCTATAGCATATATAGGAATATATGACAAATATCATTGCTACTCTAGATATGAGTAAATAATTGGTCCATAATCAATCACCATAAGCAAAAAAAATATTTTAATGTTAATAATACAGTACTGTAACATTTTTTTTTTATTTTTATTTTTGCATAGTTTTTTAGGCCTAGCATTATTACATACTTAATAAATGATTGTGTAAGTACAGTGGTACCTCGGTATACGTCTGCTTTGGAATAAGTCCAACTTGGTATACATACTGTTTGGATGTGAAAAATTTTGCTTAGTATATGACATTTGTTTGGAATATGACCGACTCGTGTGCTAAAACTTGCATGCGTATATTGTGTTATCTTAAAAAAAACATTTCTTATATAAAAGTTATAACAAATTGTAATAGCATTGTCTGCAATAACCAGACAATGTCATACTTCTGAAACATCTTGAGGAGAAGGCAAAAGCAAAGTTCTTTGGACAGATTTTTAGTAAAAGTCAAACCTGGTGAGCCTCAACAAGGTCCAAATAGTGAAAGGAGACAGAAAATAGAAAGAGAAGAAACACCAGAATTTCATATTCCTGAAGTTTTATCAAAAGCGGACTCTCCTTCCAAACAATAACATCTCCTCCTTCCTTTTCAGCACCATCCTAGTAGGCACTCAACTCTTCTCACAAGATAGTGAGGTTATATTTCCATTTATTTCATCTACTGTAATTGCTTTTGTATTTATGTATTTTAGTATTAAGCAGTGTTTAAATTATTTTATACACTGCTGCTCATAACTATAGATCCACCAGGAAACAGCTGTTTGCAAAAACATACTCGTAACTATAGGTCCACCAGGAAACAGCTGTTTGCGAAAACATAAGGAACCCTAATGATATCAGAATAAGTTTATGGTGTACTATAAGTGTGAGACAAATGATTTCATGTTTTATTCAAATATAAACAAAAAAGTATACAGGAAATACAGCAGAAGTCATTTTTCACACTGTCCATATATATAGGACCACCCCTGGGATCCCTGAAAAAACAGACATGATGGCAGAGCTTGGCCTTCTAGTGTTTCTTAGTAAGATGTAGGTCCTCCTCTGTTTTTCACACACACTGCCATTCTTTTAGTTTTATTATATTTCATTATATTCTTAATTTTTTACTTATGTTTTTTATGTAACATACTCACGTCAAAAAATTCAAAGAGCACGTGTTAAGAACAAAAAAAGAGTAATGATTTAAATATTTATAAATTTTTTCGTGCCAAAAAATTAAAATGCAAAAAAGTTATGGCAAAAAAAACAAAGCATCATAATTTTTTTAAATGGCTGCACTATAGCTGTAGACGGTTTAAAAAAATATTTTTTAGGATCGCAAAGGGTTAAGCCTAATTAATATGCAAAAGAAATTAAAAAATTAACATTGTGAAATCTTTCTTAATTTTCATTGAAATCTTCACTATTTATTGCAGATTTTGTTCTCTCTCTAACAATATAAAGCATCTTTTTTGAATTTTATTTTTATATAACTTTTTAATACGCTTATGAGATTAACAAGAACACAATTTTTTTATATGTAACTTTAGCCATCTAGTTAAATAGTCAATATTTTTAGATACTGACAAATCTTCTAAACGAAGTGAGCCACGAAAAAAAAAATTTGGCCAAAATTTTCAGAAATCTGTATATATTATAAATCTGAAATGCCTTACAGCATATATACAGTTATTACACAAGAATGGCTGAATGGATTTTTATGGAACAATTTTTGTTTGTTAGGGAATTTATGCAAAAAAATTTACAGACAGGTATTGATTATTAGAAATTGATTTTATTTATTGCAATTGCTGTAAATTACTTGATGATAATCAAAGATGGAAGATCAATGCTATTTGATCAACCTCATTGGGTTACAATGATCACGTGACATGTTAGCTGGTCGATATCATTAGATTGCTATGATTGTGTTCTTAGTAACTGAGCAGTCTCATTGGATCATAATGGACATGTGATTCTTGCATATGACCATTATAACCCAATGAGACTACTTTTAATGGTGGATATCGAGTATTCTGCTGTATATTATTTCGGTAAATTATTGAACTTCAGATTTTATATTAAAAGGTTTTTAAAGTTTTTTTTTTTAAATCTTTCTCTAATTTTCTATTGATCATAGCTTACATTACTTTATTTAGCCTACTATACTTAAGTTAAACTTGCAAAGTCGCGGTTTAGAACGAATGTCGATACTACGAATTATATACTAAACCTAACGGTTCTAGCGACTCTGCAATCCAGAGTTCGGCCTGAGCTCAGGTCTTTATCTAAGTTCTAACTTAATACTAATTAATTACAAAACAATTTAACAATAACGTAACGTCTAACTGACGAAACAAAATCAGAAATCGGAACTTACACTGAAGTGCCGATTAAGTGTTAGAAGTGAAACGAACAAACGAGGTTAGAACTTACACTAATAAATTAAAGAATTTCTCAAACAAGTTAGATAATAAGAAAATATAAATTTATTAGACTCCAAACACTTACAAAAGTGTT
>AYEL01091029.1:0-35956 GCA_000484575.1 Olivierus martensii | reverse complement strand
GGAAGTAAGTTAACTTTTAAACTAAAATATAATACGTTAGCATATAGGAAAATAACGATAAATAAATAATAGAGTGCATAATAAAATAAAAATAGGACAGGTCCAAGTTAACTTCCTCACAAACTTTGATTAGGCTTAATGACCACGTGTTATTTGCAGCCATGGCTATTAGAGATATCTTATCTATCTATATATAATATTTATGCATACAAATCTAAATACCTGCACTTGATTATATTATATATAATATATATAAATCTAAATACCTGTGCCTGTATTTTAAATTATAAGGCAAGATAAGGGGCATTAGGAAATTCAGCCTAAGATTGTCATTATCGCAGATAAGGGGCATTAGGAAATTCAGCCTAAGATTGTCACTATTATTATTGTGTGTAGAGAAACAAACCATCATTGCCATAGCAACACAACAATTTTACTTAGTGATAGAATTTTATAAAAATTATCAAATTATTTTATGCTGCTACTGATTTATTATTTAATCTATTACCTTTTTTCAATCAATGATTATTTTATTTCTTGATTTTCACTATTGTAAGTTTTTATTATGTAGAAGAATCTGCATTTGAGATTAATTCACGTATTTTTGAAGCTCTTGGTTCGATACTACATCATTTCACGTGTTGTTTTGATATAAAGTTTCGTACATCATACAGTTATATAAATTTCATAATGCCATGAAAAAGAGAGAACTATTTAGGTAGATTAATTCCTGCTATTGAAAGATTTGCATTTAATTCGAGAAAATGAAACATTAGAAGATCGAACAAATCGACAGAATTCTAATAGAGAAAGAAAGATAAATAACTGAACATTTGAAAAGAGACACATTTCAAACAGAAAACATCTATACAGGAAAGATTTTCAGAATATATTGAAGAAAATCCTGAAGGTTGGAAAGATTTTCAGAATATATTGAAGAAAATTCTGAAGGTCATCTAAAAGAAAAGATTTTCAGAATACATTGAAGAAAATCCTGAAGGTCATCTAAAAGAAAGTGAACATTCGAAAAGACACGTTTCAAATAGAAAACATATCTATACCGGAAAGATTTTCAGAATACGAATTCTGAAGGTCATCTAAAAGGTTATAATTTAAGAGAAAGAGAAACTTAAGCACAACACTATGAAATGCTCGAGCAACGCCGGGCACGAGTCTGCTAGTTATTGATAAAATTTCACAAGTTGCTTAACATTTGTTGATTGAAATTACATCATATAATTATTGAAAAAATTACATGAAATCATTGAGATATTATCAATTTTATTAATATTTCATATTTATTAACTTGTTCGTACTTCATTTACACAATTTTTAGCAGTACTTTTTATAAATTTTTTTATTTATGTGAAAAAATCTAATATATGAAAATGGCATTTTCTGTACATAAACAACTATAATATATTTTCTGTTCCTCTAATTGGACCACAGCTGGTGTACTATAATTCCAGACCCAATGCCATTTACCCACATGCAAAGTAGGCTTGACTGCAATTTTCCAGGAAAGAAGAGGCTGCTATAAAACAAAGTGCCATTCCTCTTTATATGGCTTCAGATGTTTTTTTCATTTTTTGCTATTTTTCTTCTAAATTTCAGTGAAATTAAAACAAATTATGAATGATTACAATATATTTTAGTTTATTTTAACAGAATTAACTATTATTTTCCTATTATCTACAATATTTTTTAATTTTCAGAATATTATAACTTTTTTAAGAAAAATTCAACTTTTTCCAAAAATTTCCAAAATATCATTTATCAAATTGCATAATTGGAATTGGTTTGATAGGTTAAACTATAAAATCAACAGGATGAGATAAAAAAATCAAAATTCTTTTGAGCCATTCGAATATAAACAATGTTTGTTTACATGCAATTTAAAGAAAATATTTTAGCAACTGAAAAAATTTAGGAATCCTCATCAGAAGGATGTAACTTCAATGATTATGCACAGAAAACCATTTGCAAGAGCTGGATTAATAAAATCAGGATTGAATTTTTTTTATTATTTTTATTGTTTTTTGTCAAGAAACAAAAAACAAAACTTCTCAGCCTTGATGTTTATAAACAGCAAAGGAACTCAAGGATTATAATAGTATAATCATCCAGATTTGATTTTGGGTCCTAACACAATTTAATCAATAACAGAGACTTTTCCATCTAATTTACATAGTCCAGTATTAAGCATACTGTTTAATTGAAAAATATTATCATTCAGTTCATTAATTTTTGAGCAAAGAAATTAAATAGTAATTGATTTTTCTCAAAATATTTTCTATTGTTGCAAATTTTAAACAGATCTCCAATATACTCTTAAGTGCCACTGAAATGGCATTCAATATTTTATTACACATTGATTAAAATAGAATATTGACTATTGGAGTTCTTAATATCTTCATTAGAATTAATTACTAATATATTTAAAGAAATTTTATTTTTACATGACATTTCTATTTAGATTTTGACATTTTTCCATTTTTTTTTTAATATGTATATGCCTTAAACAAAAATACCCGGCTAACGCACTAGTTATTAACGACAGGCAAGTGGACAGCATAGAAAACCCATGGAGGTATGCCTTAAACGAAAATACCTACTGAAAAAAAAAATGGATGTGTAAAGAACTGTAACAAAGAACCTAAAAAAAGGACTGCACAGAGAGCAGAAAATTAATTATTTTGTTTTGATTATTCTCACTCATTTATTTTCTATTTATTTTTATTATATTTCATTATATTCTTAATTTTTTACTTATGTTTTTTATGTAACATACTCATGTCAAAAAATTCAAAGAGCACGTGTTAAGAACAAAAAAAGAGAAATGATTTAAATATTTTAAGATTTAAACTTTGTTCTTCCAAATAGAATTGTACATTATTATTCTAAATTAGTATTCTTTGTTCCAAAAAACGTTAGAATGTTGTATAAGAGTTGATGATGGCGCATAAGCTGAAAGCGCTCCTCTGATTAAAGAATTATTTAATGTTTTAGCGTAATTGGTCTGCTTATTAGTGCTAAAGGTTATTTTCACAATCTAGTTAAGTACTGTTCAAAGCAGTATATTACTCAAGTAATTGAGAGAAAATGACTTTCACTTACACCTGCTTGTTGTTTGCATTAAGAGCACTACAGCAGCTTATCTCTTGATTATGACTGTAATTATATCAATATTGTGCATCATTTGTGTTACATTAATAACAAAATAGATTAATTTCTTATTAAAAAACAAAAATTCTTTACAGAACAGCCAAAATCATCTTGCTGACAACATAGTAAAGCACATTAGATAAAAACTTACCTACCCCTGATGATAAGATAAAACCTAATGGAATCGCTCCACACTAAGTGTATTCGAATGGATGCCTGAAAAAAGCAATCTCATTTGATTGAAGTATTGTAAGGAAGCTGAACAACTTTCACCTAGGTGAAAACCTTTTTGCACTAGACTGTAGCTTTTCTAAAAATCTCATTGACTGATGTCTGATTTTTGAATTCAGCCTTTGCTTGAATGAAGGCAATTATGTTCTGCTGAATGGATTATCAGTTGAAAATACAGTGCATTTTGCTAATCGGACCATATTGTGACAGACAAAATTTGAACCATTAAGTGGCTGGTCCCATTATCCGAAGTTAAAAAATCCAAGTTCACAGAATCTTTTATATCGGTAGTTATAAAATTTTTATCACAAAAATACACCTTGAAAAAATAGTCACAGTACTAAATAAATAAAAGTAAATTTTTATTGAATTTTGTTTGGTTAATTTATATACAATTCTAAAACACTAAAGTTTAAAGCAAAACACAACAACATTTATTAAATTTCAATGGAAGCAATTAAAAGCATATATGACTGACTTAACAACTAATGAAACATTCAATTCATTGGTTAATTTATATACAATTCTAAAACACTAAAGTTTAAAGCAAAACACAACAACATTTATTAAATTTCAATGGAAGCAATTAAAAGCATATATGACTGACTTAACAACTAATGAAACAACTGTGTTTTATTATGAACTTATGCAATGTTGATTGTTGTGCACATTCAATTGACTTCTTATGAATAAAATCATAATATTAATTCAGTGCAGACAAGGGACTGTTTTCGTTTCCTTCCTGCATAAAATCAAATGCTGTAATTAACATTTATTTTGTTGATGTCATTACCAAGTAATTGATGTCATTAGTGTTTACAGGTCACATGCACAGAAATGCAACACTTTCAAACCAGACGGGGTCATTATATTTTGAACAAGTCTGAACTGATTCTACTGGTCCCAATAAGCGGCACACTGGTCCTGATAAACAGAGTAAGTTATGCTTAATTTAGCATATTTGAATCGGGTTTTGCAAATTTGGTCCTAATAAGTGGCTGGTCCCATTATCCAGTGGTCCGATTAAGTGGAATGTACTATACCCCAAGCTTTCTTCTTTCTGTTATGGGCCATTTCACAATCATGATTCCATCATGGTTTCAGTCATCAAGTTAATACAGTGGGTGATCGGTTAATGAACATAATCCATTCAAAGACAATGTTCGTTATCCGAATTGTTCGTTAACCGATCATCAGTTTACCATAGGTTTTTATGGGAATTTGATTAATTTGTTCTGGAGACCCCAAAAAAATAATAAATAAAAAAATATATAATTTTTTACTATGTTTATTTATATGTAATAACAATAATATATAAATACATAGTCTTGCATTTTCATCTATTATGTTTATTTTCCATTAAAAAAGCTGCCCAATGTCGATTGCTTTTCTTTCTTCTTCAGGATTTTTCGGAAGTGATTAATAGCATTGTCATTTTAGAGATCCCCAAGCCTATTGACCTCAATATGGTATGGGTGCCATTCTAAGACCAAAATATTGTAAAATTTCTGTGGAGAATCGTGACTGTACAATTGTGTATAACGCATTTTCTTGTGATGAACCGTTAATTTTATGAATAAATAAGTCTAAATTAAAAAGAAAAAGGAATGTGAAGTTTAAATGAATGGAATTTCTCGTTTGCTACGGAAACTTCTCCCAATAAATAACACAAGAAAAGAGATAGATTATATATAATTATAAATAAAAGGAATAGTTGTGTATAGAAATATAAACATCCTGAGAAAGGTGTTAAATTAACAACAATAAACAATCGATTAATGTGTCTTGTTTAACTGTGGAATTTTATATACAATAACATAAATCTCAACGAAAACAAGATATCATGGCAACGACACGAGATCGATTTGTGTGCAGGTGTCTTCAGTAATGCGATAATGTAAACGAAATGTTAAACTTTATAATAACAAAATATGTGGGAAAGAAGAAAGAAAAGAGGTAAGAAGAGAACGTCCAAGTCAGTCAGAGTCAAGAGAAAGTCCTATTAAGAAAGGTGTGCACCGAAACTGTCTGGAAAGTATTTGTTAAAAGCATTTTGTGTGTGTGTGTGTGTGTGTGTGTGTACACGTACTGAAAGGAGCTGGAAGGAAATAAAGAAAAAATTGTAATAAAAGAAGTAAAACAAAAGAATTGTTCCAAGGAAGAATCGGCTTGTGTATTCAAAGAACATTTCAACAACTGGAACTCTAAGGACTTTATTAATTTTAAAGGTATTTATTCTCCAGGTGTATTCGGATGTGTGGTCCCTGTGTTTGGGTCAGCAGCATTTGTAAAAGAGCTCTCTCTCTCTCAATAAAAATCCAGGTTTGTTTTTCAACTGTATCGTTGTCTGCCATTGCATCACTGGAGATTTCCTCCTTTCCATCCTTACTCACAAAAGCCCCACATATTGCATTTTGGTTATCAAAAATATCCTGATGTCACAGTCGCTCCACAGGCCCTACATTTCTCTCTTACCTTCTTTAATAAATCTTTGATTTGTTTTAAATTGTCTCTGAGCTCTTACCTTCTTTAATAAATCTTTGATTTGTTTTATGTTGTCTCTCTCTCTTACCTTCTTTAATAAATCTTTGATTTGTTTTACATTGTCTTCACTCTCTTACCTTCTTTAATAAATCTTTGATTTGTTTTACGTTGTCTCCTAACCTGGTATGGGTGTCATTCTAAGACCAATCTTGGTATGGGTGCATTCTAAGACCAAAATGTAAAATCTCTCTCTTACTAACTTGGTATGGGTGCCATTCTAACACCAAAAATTGTAAAATCTCTCTCTAACTTAATAAATCTTTGATTTGTTTTAAGTTGTCTCTGAGTTCATTTTAATTAATAAATCTTTGATTTGTTTTACGTTGTCTCCAAGTTCATTTTAATCGTCTTTGATTTGTTTTAAGTTGTCTCCAAGTTCATTTTAATTGGGAAAAATTACTATTCTCCCATCTTTACCCATAAGTCCACCAACACGCAAGGCCTAAGCCTGTCATTCCATTAAGTTACTTAAGCCACAATATCCTTGTGAGATATTTTTATCTGGCGGTGATTACTTATAGAGCTCATCACAGGCTGGCCAACACCCATGATGGTGTCAACTGGATGATTGAAGGATGATGTTCAATGGGCTGAGCCCAGACCCCTCCTGAAAAATTGGAGGAATGGAACCTGGATCCTCCAGGATGGTAAGTCACAACTTTAACATGAGGCCATCTGGCTGACCTGTCATTCCATCAGTCTGCGGGACCCACAGTTTGTTCTGTGAAGTATTCGTTATCCGAACAGTTCGTTAACGAATTACCCACTGTATATGACTACAATCTTGCTATTTTTAATATGGGAGCTAACACATACTTCCACACTCCTGCTCTAAGATTCATTGCCATAGACCTATCGATATGCACTTCTGATCTACTACCAAGGTGGAGTTGGTTTGTAGGAGGTGATCTCCTTGTTAGTGATCATTTTTCCCATCTTTCTTAGATCTTTGGGCAGGGAGCTGCCATTTTCCCTACCTTCCTAGATAGAAGATCAAATCTGCAGATCAGAAACTCTTCATCATCTTGCTTCATCTGTGATGATATAGTGTAGGGGTGGGCAACCTCCAGCCTGCAGGCCACATTATTTTATTATATCTAATACCGATGCTATGTATACTTACATATCATCTGTACCTTCTAATTTTTAAATAAATACTATTATTATCAATTGTTTTTGTTTTAGCCCGTGGCCACCATAAATTTTTCTATATGGCCCCATAAAAAAAAAGGTTGCCCACCCCTGATATAGTGTATATTCCAAATATTGAGGAATCAGTGGACACTATAACAGTATGTATTATTCAGGCAGCTGAAATGTCCATAGATAAAATGTCAGCAAAACTTTCTAAGTCACTGAGACCTTGGGGGAATGATGACTGTGAAGTGGCCCACAACGGAAAGAAAACTTGCAGTATTTTCAAATGATAACCCATTCAGCAGAGCCTAATTGCCTTCAGTTGAGTAAAGGTTGAATTCAAAAGATCAGATGTAAGAACCAACGGGATTCTTGGAAAAGATACATTTCCACACTCATGTCCTCTACTAGTTCCAGGGTAATATGGGACAAGATTTGGAAAATGAATAGTAACTGCACATTTCATCCCATCTGCATGCGTGAATACAATGGTACAATTAAAATGTTTATCAGGATATTGCTGAACTGCTGGCATCAAGTTTCTCTTCAACATCTGGTAGTAGTATTTACACTAATTCATTCCACTCTCTAAAGTCCTGTTTGGAGAATGTATCGAATTGAATTGAATGAATTGTTGACTCTATCCGTTTTTGTTATCTTGTTTACTGTTTTGAGATTTGTGACCACCTCTCACCAAACCAGAACAGATTCCGTTATTTTAGAAGCATGATGGACAGTCTTGTATGCCTTGAGACATCTATTCATGAAGCCTTTCTGAGATGTAAATATCTTGCCTCCATCTTCTTTGAAATTGAGAAGGCTTATGATTAGGCTTGGTGTTATGGCATTCTCCATGACCTTCGAATTTGTGGTTTGTGTGAGAACTTGCCAATTTTCATAAGAAACTTTTTGCATTGTCACTCGTTTTAGGTCCATGTCAGTTCATTTTTATCCACTCCCTATTTACAGGAAGAAGGTGTATGTTAAGGCTCAGTTTTAAGTGTAATAAATAATAGAGTGCATAATAAAATAAACATAGGACAGGTCCAAGTTAACTTCCTCACAACTGTGTTATATATAAAAAAGTTTATTTTGGAATGACTACTTTGGGTGCTCTGTCGGCAGCCTGCGAATTATTGGACACGTTATGTGACACTTCAGGCCCGATGTTCGGGCCCTTTTCGATGCCGGCCCGTGACATCAGTGACGGGTATAGAGTTTGGAAATCACAGGTAGTGTAAATGTTACTTTGGCTTATATGTATACCTCTTATTTCATTTAGTACTGAAGCTGCAATCATCGTTGAAATTAGAACCAGTATGCCCGCACTTCTACAGATTCTTGTTGGAAAACGTCCCACAGGCAAATTGCATATCCCACCTTTTAACGTGAGATAGAACATAATAGTCTGTTACGGATATATAAACAAGAAATAAGTGTGCCCATTGGCGGAGATTATTCTGAGACAGTAAGCGCCAGAAACTCTCGACCTTCCAACCGGCAATAAAACTTTACGTATGCTATGTTGACGATGTGCTAATTGTATGGAGGGATCCGGATAGAGTCGATGACTTTACAGAGGCTTTAACCATGGACCAGTATGGTCTAAAACTAGTAAAGGACCAACAAAGCTCGACGGGAATACAGTTTTTGGATTTATGTATCGAAGTAAATCATAGGAACGATCACATCAAACGATCCCATCGTCGGCCGGATTGGCCGCATGGAAACGCTTCGGCTTTCCACTCTGGAGGACCCGGGTTCGAACCCCGGGTCCCATCCCTTGAAAATATTTATCATGGGGTCCGGGCCCGGCTGTCAATCCCCGTCCTCCACAATCCGGATGACCCCTCCGCAGGGGTGGGCAGCCTGTGGAAGGGCTTGTTTGGCCCCACCAACAGTATTCTACCTGAATGGAGTGTGGCGTCATCTGTTGACCAAAAAAAAACGATCCCATCAATTATAAAAAGGCAGCATTTCGAAGCCTTTACAAGAGGGCCCTGATGTACTGTAGCGAGGAAGAAGACTTACATCAAGTATTGATATATTTGGATTATATTGCTATATTTGGATAACATCGAACAGCAGCATGGATATACCAAATCTTTCCTACGGCAAATTTTAAGCAGAGTAAAAGCTGGGTCTCAGGCGTAAAACTCGACTTAAATACATCTGCGTATCGACGCTGATGATGTCACTTCCTGTATATTGCTAGACGCTACGTCGCGTTGTTACGCCGAATATGATTTTTCTTCAACTTTATGCACGCACCAAGAGTACGTTGGCATTCGTCCAATCAGAAGAGAGATTATTTTATTTCGTAATTCAATGTGGCGCGTAGAGAAGATACATGTGCGTGTTCAATAATGAAGCATTTCTGGCCTACAGCGGAGAATTAAATATACGATAGGATGAAGCAAAGATAGTAAAATCCATTGAGCAGAAAACGAAACCAGCAATCACCGAATCGGTAGAGATTTTACGAAGGAAGCATAAAGAGAAATTGTTGAATGATAGGCTGGCTTGGAAACCCCCACAACCATGGAAATACGCCATAGATAAAGAAGTGCAGAAATCATATAGGCGGCATCGACCTAATTCTTACTGAGAGCAGGAATATTTGAACTATTAATGTTTTTTATGTAAAGTTATTTTCTTAAGTTCATCTAGTATTTATGTTTAATCTTTAGCTTATTTTTGTTATTTTGATGTATTTTTATGTAGACAACATTTACGCTAATATTTTTTGAGTTAATAGGTCGTTGCCGTGTCGACTGAGTATTCCTAAAAATTATTCGATTTTGGAATATTGTACCTGATGATGGCGTAATAGCCGAAAACGTCAGTCAAGTTCTCGCTAATAAATTTTATTTTCTTCACTGCTAATGGTGCTGATTTTTTCGTGTACTAAATGAAATTGTTAAGTAATTCCCTAACAGAACCATATTCTGCTATACAAACTTACAAATATCAATAATTGAAATATTTTATTTCCTGGTCACTAAAATATTCACCATTTTAATTTAGAAATTGCATGTGAATTATATAGATAGAGCTTCAAACATTTCTGCGTTATTCTGCATAATGTTCTGGCAAACAGTTTCAAGAATTATTGGACAGATAATGACCCATTATATGATTTATTTCTGTAGATAATTTCTTGCATATAAATACAGTAAGCATTGATTATTCAAACTAATTGGGACAAAATTAGTTTGGTTAATCAAATAGTTCAAATAATCAAACATGCATGAGAATATCAAATTTATACAAAGTATAATTAGGCCTAAAATTGAATTACAGTACTGTATGTAAAGTTATTTCTACTATATTTTAAAGTATGATGTATTATAAAAAATGATTAATTTAGAAAATGATTTTAAATAATAACTAAAATGTTTTGAAAAACCAATGTATATTATATTTATTTAATATTATTTCAATGCTATATTGCATATGTCTTCAAATAAATAACTGAAAATGAATTCATTAAGCAGCAGGAGTAATATTGAGAATAATAACTAGTGCTCTAAAAGAAAATACAGTCGGATCTCTTTTATATGATAGATATGTTCTACAGAAAACAACATATAAAAAGTCTCACAAAAATATCCTAACTTATATTGAAAAATTAGCGATAACTTCCAATTCTGATAAGATAATAATTCGGATGAAAAATTATCTGAAAATAATCACAAAATAATACTTAAAACAGACATATAAAACCTAAAATAACTCATAAATCAATAAATTGTAGAAAAATTATTCATTTTATTATAATTTTAAATATTTCTATTGTTGTAGGTGCCACCATATTGTGATATAAGCAGATTTATGATGACGTTTACATAAGCAAAGGCAAAACAAATTTTTGGTTTCTAATCCATTCAGTTCACCAAAATAACAATGATATTAACTGACATTTATGGGAAATAGAGGAGAGTATCAGAGGATATGAGTGGATAGTTCATTATGTATAATGGAGAAACTCCAAATTTGCATGAAATATTGCACCGCATTCAAAACCGCATAAAAAGAAACCCAACTGTACTGTATTTTTTTCTTTTTGACAGCAATGAGTTAGATAATTGATGTTCTACTGCAGGAGTGTTAAACTAGAGGTCCTCGTGATTTTTTGAGGCTTCCAATGCTCTTAACTAAAATGAAAATAAAAAAAATATGTTATAAGATAATATAGGAAGTAACTCTCCCTTCATAGCTATATCATATACTATGATATACTAGTTTGATTTTAATGAAATGTAATTGCAAGAGTTTTTTGATTGGCATATTGGACATATACATACAGATGACATTGATATTTCAGATCAGTGACACAAACTAAGTGCTTTCCTTCAAAGCACTATATTATTTTGTGTGAAATTTCTTTGAAGGACATGTATAAGAATGTGCTAATAGGTTTGTTAGATTTATTTGTTGTGTTATTAACTTATTTAAAAAATGTAAGTAGTTATGTATGCTTGAATTTATAAAATTTTAATGAAAGCTTTTGTTTTTGTATAGAAAATGTGACTTTTAATGCTTAATAGAAAATTAAAGATTGATAGTGAGGAATTAAATTAAAAATATATATATAATTAAAAGCAATTATGTAGTAATTATATATCTTCATAATATATTCATTTGATTATGCAATGTTTTTAACTATATATCTATATTTCTGAATCTCCTTACTCTAAAATGTAATTTAAAAAAAATTTAAATGTGATGTGGCCAGTTTACTCTAAAATGTAATTTAAAAAAAATTTAAATGTGATGTGGCCTGCAGCAATCTCATTAAATGGCTCTTGAATTAAAATGAGTTTCACACACAAGTTCTACTATATAATCAATATAATGTATATACATTTACATCCAGTAGACAAATAAGATCTTTGAATATGTATGAAAATCTATGATCAAAAGTGAGTCAGTTTGAGCTTTTACTGACTCATGGATATTTTGAATACTTGTAAAACATGGTAGTAGAGAACAGAATCCTATATTTCAAATGATAGTTAATATTTAAGAATACTGCTTTTCTCAAGCAAAGCATTATCAGACAAAATGCTATTTAGACATTCTACACTGAGAACAGATTTTCTTCAATGAAAATTTATAAATAATTTTTAATACATTTACATATTTAACTTATTGGAAAATTAAATTGAAATGCCAAGTTTCTGCAGAATAAATGCTGATTTTCTTTTACATGCACACATTTCCACATAAATAAATTTTATTATTATTGTATTAAGTAATGTAACTTAAATACATGAATAAAAATTAATGACAGCATTAATTTATATAATAAACAAAATCACTTTGGTGTATAATTTTCTAATATGGAAATAAATAAATAAGTTAATTTTTAATTTTCATAATTTTAAAATCTGATTTAATTTGATTATAAATTAAAAATACACTATTAGACAAGAAAATAACTTTATTATACTTAGTATAATAAAGTTATTTTAATTGGGCAATATGCATTTTCAAAATGATTCGGGTAGTTAAGTCTTTAAAACTTAAATTAACCAAAACTTTAATAACTCAATATGAAAGGCTTATTTTACTTCAATAAAGTAAATTTTATACATATCAATAATTTTGCTGAAAGTGAATATTTTTTAAGAAATATTGTGATCTCTATGAAATCCACAAGACTGTTCTTGTATCCCTTAATTTCCTAACTATAATTTATCTGTCTACATTTCAAAATATCAACTGATATATTTGAAATTCAGAGTACATTGACCATTATATTTAAATAAGTCTTCGGAAAATAATTTTAAAAATTAAATATGTAAAAATGATATGTTTTGAAAATAATAAATTCAATGCCATTTGATTAAAAATTTAAGTAGAAAAATGCTTCATTTCTGTTTGGCACTATCAATAATAATATTCCAGTCTTCAATCATTTTAATTTCACTTCGTGTATGCCAACGTAATCCATCTCCCTCTGGTTTATGTTTTGACGGGAATAATACATGTAACAAATTTCTAAAAAATAATAAACTAATATTTAAATTATAATTAATAATTTCTATATAAAATATATATGATATTACCTTCCATCTGTTAATCCTAAAAATAAAATCCAGTTTCTCTTTGGTCCAAAGTTATAAGGGTTCTTGTATATCTAAAAATAATATTTTGTTATAAATTTATTAAATTATAAGATATAAAAAAGGACAAGTTATGCAAGAGTTATCTTATTGAAGAATTTTCACAATTCAAATTTATGTAAATTATTGCGCAATTATGATAAAATTAGTACATATATATAGTATAAAATGTGTACATATACATACACTATACAGACACATACACAATATCTAGGAATTAATTATTTATCATTATTAATGTGATCAGTAAGGATCACAAATTTTTTGTGGCAATTTTTTGCACCTCATGTGAAATCATGGCTTTATTGAGTTATTTTTACAAAATACCTATAGTTAGATTTATATAATAACTTTCTCCATCATCTGAATATTGAGAATCCTCTTTTAGATCATGTAATTTCAGTATTTTAGTAATAATATATTGTTCTTTATCATCGTAGATGAGAATTATATGGGGAATATTTCCCCATATAATTATATTTTATACAGGAAAGTAATTTGTTAACATGTGACTGATATATGTGAAACAACTTTATTACAACATACAGTACAGTATACTATGTATTATTACCTAAGGGCTATAATTTTAAATAACGTATTATTATTTAATAAGTAATAATTCATCATTTATGCTTCTCATATTTAACATAGTATTTGTTATGTGATTAGTCTTACTGCTTATAATATGATGCCATCCTTATGATAATGAAATAACATGATATTGTCAAAATGCAGAAAATATAAAGTCTAAATCAGGATTAAATCCCTTCAATACATAGAGAAGGCCAGGGCCGGCACTAGGGGCTGGCAATCCGGACATTTGTCCGCATATTTAACATAGTATTTGTTATGTGATTAGTCTTACTGCTTATAATATGATGCCATCCCTATGATAATGAAATAACATGATATTGTCAAAATGCAGAAAATATAGTCTAAATCAGGATTAAATCCCTTCAATACAGAGAGAAGGCCAGGGCCCGCTCTAGGGGCTGGCAATCCGGACATTTGTCCGGGGCGGCATTTTGGTTTGAAGGTGACAAAATATTTATAAGTTAAATATTTAATTAATTGAAATTTATATTTGTCGATTTTTTCTTTGGATAAAATTACCATGCAATTTACATAATTACTGTTTTTGCCTAAAAGCTAAAAAATATTTTCAATCCTTAATTCTGAAGAAAACAACCATAAAAGAGCAGCATGTTTAATTAAATAACAAAAATGGCTAAGTATCTAAGTCACACAATGCATAGAACAGCATGCGGGGCGCTGCACGAACTTGTTTGAAACAGGAATGGGAAGGAATATCATGCATCGACTTGTTTATTACCTCTAATTATAAAAGGGCAATTTCGTTACACAATTGCATTATTCTTGCTAATACGTCGGTGATGATAACCATTTGATTTTTATTTAAAATAAAAGATAAGGCAGAGTGGGGTAAATGCAGAGCAGTTTTTGAAAAGTTGGACTTTAAATGCAAGTATTTTAACCTATTATATAAATATTTAACAGGGTCAATAACAATCTCATTGCGCAGCTATTACTGTTTAATTCATCCTTGAAAATTTTTAATTTGCTACAAGATTGTACAAAATGTCAGCTATTCTGCACTTAATCCGAAACGCATAAGAGTGTATGTGCAAGTTAAGAAAGCTTTGAAATTTATTTACGCATACTACTTGGGAAGAACAGAATTATGAAGAAATTTACTATAAAATGCTTTTTACTGCATTAAGATAAGTTGTTTCGTATTAGACTTATCCTTTGTTAAAGAAACAAGGATTGAACTATGAAATGTGAGAGGCGGCATACTGAAATAAATCAAAAATATAAAGTGATGTAAGTACACAAATTGTTATTAAACAATTTGTGTACTTACGTCACTTTATATTTTTGTTTTATTTCACTATACCTCATCTCACATTATTTACTTTATATCACTTTTTATTTTTTTTCAAAGAAACAAAGCACACATTTTATTATGTAATATCACAAAATGTTTTTTTTATCAAATAAAAAATGGTTTATATGAAAATTTTAAAAAGGTTTTTATCAAATAAAAAATGGTTTATATGAAAATTTTAATTGATATGTTTGCATTTAATCAATCATCATCTCTTCCTTTCTTTTGAATAATTGCCCCCTGTTGGTTTTTCTGACGAAGCTGCAAACTGTTATTAGCTAAAAAAAGAAGTTAATAAAAAAGTTAAATTGTAGAACACACAAAAATAAAATTGAATGTGTTATGAGGCTAGAGCAACCTAATACGCGATTATCCAAGTTGCTGATCTGCACTTGCCCCAGATAACAATATTTACGGGGCAAGAGCTTGCCAGAATTTTTCTCAATAAATTTTGAAATGTCAAAAAATATTGTTTATTTAATATAAATTTAATCAATATTCTTCATACTTACAAAAAAAATAGCTCCTAATGTGAAGTTATCTTAGAATTATTGTACTTTTAAGATACTGTCAAAGTTGTGTTTGCTGTTTGGACGCGACACTTTTGTAAAGGTCGATGTAAATACTGGAATCGCATCATTCATTCGTGAAATATCTACGTAATAGATCGATATTAACTTGTAGTAGAATACTACAATATCAAATAGCATATAGATTGATATTAACTTGTAGTAGAATACTACAATATCAAATAGCAAAATTTCACTTAAAAAAAAGCCCGATAATGCACTTCCCCCCAACTATGGCCTTACCTTGTTAATAGGCTGATATTAACTTGTAGTAGATTACTACAATATCAAATAGCAAAATTTCACCTAAAAAAAAGCCCGATAATGCACTTCCCCCCAACTATGGCCTTACCCTATTCTGCCTTATATATTTTTAAAAAGTATATGTTTAAGTGGCGGCAATTTGTCTTTTTGTCCAAGGCGTCATAAATGCTAGAGTGGGCGCTGAAAAGGCAATTATTTAAACCTAGGTATAAGTATTTTTAAAAAACACGTTATATCCATGGAAGTAAAAGCTAATATTCACCAAAAAATATTATCAAAGTATTATTATGATTAAAGATTACTTTTAATAATTGTGAATTTCTTCTGAAAGTAATAAAATTGCATATTTTCTATAGTGAAATAAAAAATTCTGCAGCAAAACACAAATTATGTTGAAAGTCACAAAATTCCACAACACAATGCTAAACTCCAAGGCATAGTGTAAACTTCCATGTGGGCCTTAGTTATCAGTAATAACATTAAACATCAGTACAGTAGTAGTGTCATAATCTAGCTAAAAATTGCTGTTTTTTTTTATATAAAATTAGAAAATTTTATTTCTTTAATATTTTTTTTTATTATGAAACTATTCATTTATTTATTTTTTAAACTGTAAGTTTATGATTATTTGTACTTACTATGAATTTTAAAAGAAATGAATATTTACTTTTCCTTCTTTGGCCAATCTTTCTCTTTCCTTTTTGTTAATATGGGCCTCAACACTTGTTTCTCCACGAGTGATAAGCCGAGCATGCCACATGGTAAGAGCTCCAATTGCCAAAAATACACCAAGGCACAACAAAGCTGCATAAACAAGACAAGTATGATATATGTAATCAACAAAAGAACGATTGTTGTTGATAGTTATAGTTGTAGTATTGATGGCGGTTGAGTATTTTTCTTTGATGAAATTTTCCAAATCAGATTTTATCTATATAAGAAAAAATTATTTTAAATAACAAATTTTCAATATTAACTTGTGTTATCTGCAATTTTTTCATTAGTATTATTTAATGAATTTTTTCTTATATCTATCTTCTAATTTTTATTACAAAATAATTGAAATTCATCTATAGATATTTTATATTTTGAAAAGATTTAATCAACATTGTTACACTATCATACAATTAATTAATGTAATTTGTGTGTAAAAAATCTAAATTAAATAAAAAATTGTATCCAGAAATAGATTACTTGGAAACTATGGCATTTTAAAATTCCTGTAATTACATGAATTTTCAAATACCATTGTTATAGTAACAAAGATGAAATTAAGATTATGATGAAGATCAGCTTATTAAAAAATATATTTATTTAATAATTAGAATCCATACAAAAAGGATGCATTTTAGGAATAGATTTCCCTCTTCAGTTTTACACAAATAAACTTTAGAAACATTTATACATAAAAAACATAATGAAGATATTACAATGACAAAATGACATGGAAATGAAAGGAGGACTTACTCAATAGTTTTATTCTATAGAAGAATGAAATAAGAAGAGAGAATAAATAAGGAAAGTTAGAAAAAGACAAGTTTCCTGTCAAGAAGAGTGTGATCACAGCACTAGAGGAAAATGGGAGAAAAACAAAATAATATTGGAAACAAAAGAGATAGAGGGAAAGGTTTAATTATTGGAAGGACAAAGAATGAAGTGAGAAATATATGGGAAAATAACAGAAAAAACTGAACAGTTCCTACTAAATAAAGTGTGAAGCACTAGCAGGAGGAAAATGAAAGACAAATTAATTAAAGTCCAAGCACTAATTTTAAAGATTTAAACATAGTAATTACGCTAAGAACCTAAGTGAAAGACAAAATGACAGAATGAAAGTGATAAAAGACTTACTCAAAGGTTTGACCCTATAAAGACAAAATAACAGAAAAATATATAAAAACATATTGACTGGAAGCTATAAGAACTGAAGATAATGGTCTAAAAATTATAAAATGGCAGTTCATTTTAAATGCGAGGATATATGGTCTTGATGTTCAAAAAAAGCTTTGGAATGAAACTTGTTTGGAAGTTTGAAGAACTATTGGAGTTGTTTATTTTTTATAAGTGGTTGATGCTTATTGTGTATTATGTGATATTTTAGGGAGAACAATTTTATTCCAAATTCTGTGTTTGTATTTGTGCCTGTATTTAAATTAATTAGGATATTTTAATTTTTTACAATGGCTAGATATTCTTTTATTTTTATGTAAAATTAGGATTTTTCTTTATTCAGAATATAATATTAAGAGATAAACTGAAGAGGATCCATTGTAGGATCAAAAACGTTCCTTAATAAATTATTTAATTTCTTTTTAAAAGTTTACTACTTATAGTGTTTTGTTATGGTGAATTTATTGTACATAATTTAGCAGAGTTTATTTTTGAAAATATCAGTTGTAGCAAAAAGTACCAATATGAAAATATGATAAAAAGAAACAATAGAATTACATGTTATGAAAATCATATCTTCCCATTTAGAAAAAAAATTAATAATTCTAGTGTGTGATGTGTCACTAGATGCATAGAAAAAATTTTCATCACAAATTTTAGTTTAAATAAAATGCAAATAGCAATAGTTTAAAATAGAACATATATAACATATATTTTGCAATTTTTGCTACCTTTTCAAAAATAAAAATGCCTTGTCCATAGAAATGTGGACATCCTATATATGAAAATATTTTAAAATTAAGTCTTGGTTGGTTGAAGAATAGATTTAAAACTTGATTTATTTAAATTAAAATAACATAGTCACATTATAATAAACCTTTTAGTTAAAACTAATTTTTCTTCTATATTCTATAAATAATTTTCAGGATTTTAAGATTACCTATATAGTTTTAATTCAATTAAAAAAGTATTTATATACTTACAACTGATTTTGATTTGTCATATAAAAAATTCTGACTACTTTTATTCTCGGGAATGATAAATGTTATATTTAATGGCTAAAAATAAATTCAGAATTAAATATTTCTAATATTAATAATTCTAAATATTAAATATTTAATATAATAAACTGCTTTTTCTTACCTGAGTTTTCTCTTCTACAAAAAAATGCACATATGCCACAGGTATACCAAACAATAAGACAAAAGAAACACTTAGCCAAATGTACACACAATACATAAAAAAATACCTATGATTGTAATATCCAATACAGTTATTTAACCATGCTGTTAATAATTAAGGAACATATCTTAATTTATTTAAAGAGTTAATTATAGACAAATTAAAATTATGATTATATACTTAAATCTATATATATGGACAGTGATTTAATAAAAATTTTTATACATTTTCCATTTAGATTATAGATTTGATATATTTCTACTCCATGCTGTTAATAATTAAGGAACATATCTTAATTTATTTAAAGAGTTAATTATAGACACATTAAAATTATGATTACATACTTAAATCTATATATATGGACAGTGATTTAATAAAAATTTTTATGCATTTTCCATTTAGATTATAGATTTGATATATTTCTACATGCAATCAATCAAGATCATAAATTTGTAATCCTTAAATTAAAAGTATAATTATGAAAATAAAACAAATAACTAAATTTAACTGGAAATAAGGATAGTTCAGACAATCAATTCATATTGTCATATTTATTTTTTATTTAGCATATTTAGTCTTAAAAATAAAAATACATGGACTAATTAAGCAAATTAAAATTTCACAAAATATATATGTAAGTCCTGAAAAAGTATCCATCATATATGAAACTTATTCCAAACTATTATTGTTATTTAATTCATTCCAGGAATGAACACGTGAAGTCAGTAAATCTTCTCTATCCAGGAGGTTGATTATCATGAATCTCCATTCTTTGCTTCTTTGTGCTTTTCTAAAACAGGCTTCAAAATTCAATTCTGTTTATTCCTTGACATTATTGAGCCAGGTTTTTCTCTCATTTTTTCTCTTTCCTTCAATTTTCCCTTCAGACAATTTTTTCAAGACTGCTGTGCCTTAATACATAGAACCATAAAGACATTTTTCTCTTTTTAGCTTCATTCAGGATGTTGCTGTTGATACCAATCATTTCAAGAACTTCTTTGTCTTCTTATCAGTGAAAGCTATTTTGAGTTTTTCCTAAATGTCCACATTCCAAAGATCTGGAGCTTCTTTGTTGTATTACTGTTGAGTTCAAGTTTCAGCACCATAAAGTGTGGCCAAATATAGCATTTTACAAATCTTAATCTCATGTTAATGCTCAAGTTTCTTGATGTGACAGTATTTTTCATAATGATAAACATTGATTGAGCAATCTCTATTTTTTCTTATTTCATTCTCACAAGATACATTTTCAGATTGTGATTCAGATGGATAAATTTCTCTACTTGCTTTAAAATAGAATTATCCATATGAATATTTACCCCTGGTAAAAACTTTTTCTGCTGATGATTATCATCTTTGTCTTATTTATATTATGAACCAAGTCTGCTTTACTTTTGCTTTTAATGCAATATAGTAATTTTTAGAGATCATGTAAGTTTTCTGCTATGAGGATTGTATTATTCATATCTTTTAAGTTATTGATGTTCTTGCATCTATTTAATTCTCTACATTTCCTCCAAATCCTTAAATATTTCTTCTGCATAAAATTAAATAATAAGGGGAAAGAATATATCCTTGCCTTACTTCTTGGCAAATTTTAAATTCCTCTGAATATGATCTTGATGCCTTTCCATTTATTTCTATGTTCTTCAGACATTGGATCAGCTTTGTATGATTCATTCTATCGAAGGCCTTTGAATAATCTATAAAAGATAAAGATACTTTTGAGCTTTAAGCAGGGTTGCAGAGTCAGAGTCAGGAGTCGGAGGTTTTTGGGTGGAGTCAGAGTCGGAGTCGGATCATACAAATTTTAGGGAGTTGGAGTTGGATTTTTTTAAAAGGTGGAGTCTGAGTTGGATCATTTTTCATCCAATTCTGCAATCCAGGATTGCAGAATCGGAGGTTTTTGGGTGGAGTCAGAGTCAGACCTTACAAATTTTAGGGAACTGAGTCAGAGTCGGATATTCATGCTTACTATATAATAACTGCCTATACTCCTACTATGTATAACTTTACAAACACTAACAAGCAGTAGAGAAAACACTCAGAAATTTTTTAATGAACAAACGTTTTTGGCTCTTTAAAGCCATCCTCAGGTTCATACACTCTAAGTACTTCTGTTGTTCTATAATATTCTACAGTTTAAAGAATATCCAATATTCTAAAAAATTCAAATTAAACTCAAGCTACATATAACTGAAAAATTTACATACTAAGTAACAACAACAAAAAACGTTACTATAGTTACATAAAACATATTATATTTAGTATATAGGGTTGGATATTTTTTAAAAGGTGGAGTCAGAGTCGGATCATTTGCTATCCCGACTCTGCAACCCTGGCTTTAAGATATTTCTTATTAATATTCCTAATATTGAAAATTCCTTATATTATACTTTTATGCTTTTGGAAACCACACTGAAACTCTCCATCTCTGCTTATAATTTTGTTGTTTTGATTATTTCCAAAATAATTTAAAAAGCAATTTTGTAACATGATACATTAAACTTATAATTCTAAAATTAATTAGTGGCTTTGTATTTCTTTGGGATTGTAATAAAAATCGATTTAATTTTCTCCTTTGAAATATATTCAAATAAATATCTACTATTAAATATATCTTTAAGCAGTTCAATTAAAACTCAACAAGAATTATTAGTATTTCTGAAAGAATTTCATCTGGTCCTGAAACTTTGCAAAGATATAATTCTAATTATAACTAATAATAGACTGTCATTGCAGAGTCAGAGTCAGGAGTCGGAGGTTTTTGGGTGGAGTCAGAGTCGGAGTCGGATCATAATATCATACCCTTACAAATTTCAATGTTCCTCCAAGTAAATCTTTTTCAAATTGAAGAATGAAAAGACACAGACTCATAAGTTTGTGAACCTTTTGGAAATTATGAAGGTCATTGTGATATCATTACTATGGCTATGTGATGTAATCGTGATTAGCCAACTGATTTCAAATGCTATAATAAATGAAATTATAGGGCAAAAAGATTTTGTTTGAATTCAGAATGTTATCACAAGATCCCATGACATTGTCATGATTTAACAAACTGAAATCATGTATGCATGCTAATGACATTATTATGATATTGATAACTGATCCTGTGATTTTATACTTTAATAAATTCTGAAACAACAAATATTTTCTATCAGTTGTAATTTAATTAGTTTGATGATAATATAACATTTCAATTAATATGAAGTTTGAAATAATAAATGTAATCAATCAATAAAATAATTTTCCAATTAAAATAATTCTTCCAGGGAAACAATGAAGATCTGTAAATGATCAAGTTTTTGGTAGATATAGTTTATAATATCATACCCTTACAGATTTCAATGTTCCTCCAAGTAAATCTTTTTCAAATTGAAGAGTGGAAAGAGACAGACTCATAAGTTTGTGAACCTTTTGGAAATTATGAGGATAGTATTAAAGAACAACTGAACAACAACCTATTAGAAATCAACTTGCAAATAATCAAACCAAGTTTTTCCTAATATACTGTACATATTTTCAAACTATGCCCAAGCAATATCAGGTACACACTGCTAATAAATTATATTTTCAAATTTAAATGTATTTGTCATCCAAACAACACAAAATTACTCAATTCTATGTAATAAAGTTGTTGAAATTTGTGCCATTGTATTTTCTCCTGGGGAAAGTTAAAGGTTTAGGTTGAGTACAGTTGGTCTATAACAGCAATCTCATTCTCAAAAAGAATCATCATCATCTTTATAGTCCGTCCACGAAAGCCACACCTAGCTAAGGTGGAAGAGTCCAAACGCGAAAGGGAAAGTTGCAGTTGGTATAATGACGAGTGGGAATATTGAATTATTATAAAGTCCAAACGCGAAAGGGAAAGTTGCAGTTGGTATAATGACGAGTGGGAATATTGAATTAATATTATATTAAGTTCTGTTAAATATACTATTTCAAACGTCGAAACTGATCATTTAGCATTCGACATTACAATAAACTTCCATTCAATTTCAGTTATCTTGTGTTTGAAAACATCCATGTGCAAAGCTGTCATCCCTATTTTGTCACTGAACTCGTTCAGTTAGCGCATATGTACTTGCATCGATGGTCGCAGCTAAGCTGGACAGACAGTAGTTGATTAGAGACTGCATTTAAAATTAATATTTTACATCAGAAGTACATAGACTTGTTTAAGACCAAGGGCTGCATGGATTTACTGTAACTTATAGGAGGGCCACCAAAAAAAAAAAAAACCACGAAAGTTATATCATATCATGTTTATTAATTACATGTTACAAAGAAATGTAATCAAAATTAAAGATTTTTAATAGGATTCATGATATTGCATTGATTTAACAATATTTTTTCATGTTAAGTTCGATATTTGTAGTAGCCAAACACAAAATTAATTTTAAATTTTCATTAGTTAAGAGGCAGTGCTATCTTGTGTCAGTGTACAATTTTTTTTAAATTATCTATTTCACACACACAAATACAATAAAAATAAAAAGAAAATGTTTATTATTACAAATATGATTTAAACAATAAGGAAAAATATAATAAACATCATCATCAAACCACTATAAACACAATTTCACTTCAGAAAAATATTATTTGAAAATGCATTGTTCAAAACTACAAGTAATATTTCATTGATTGTGTGACTTGTTAAAATAACATATGGTGAGGCGGGCCGCCAACAAATCAATGGAGGGCCGCGGTTTGTGTATCTGTTTTACAGGAAAAATACAAATTTTTACAGAAGGTAAATAGTCTGAAAGGTTGATTATGCTAAATATTTACATTTTCATTTCCTTAAAATGATATGCCTCAATTCATAATCAAAATTATAAAATCATTTCTAAATGATAATAATTTTTATTAGTTTAAAGTGGAAATTTTGTATTGAAAAAATTTTGTTTTAGTGAATTTCAATATAACATAATGAATTTACAAAAAACATTTTAAAATGATTTTCAAATATTTCACAAAAAATAATTGCAATTTTTTCTAATATCTTTCTCTTGCCATTATAATGTGATGCAGGTCACAATAAAAGGCAAACTGAGTGGCATACAGCATGAGTTTGAGACCATGTTTATAGTATATGCAAGCAATCCATACATATATGCATAGATCCATACTTACATAAAATTATTTTAGTTAATGAGCCAGGCTGAAATCTGCCCATCCTGATACAAGAGGAAATATGGGATTCTGAATTGAATCCTGATCCTCTGAGATGGTAAGAGACTGCTTTACCATGTGACTTGAATGTTTATTCTTTAATAAAGCTATTTTTAATATTAATTTAAGTCTTTGTGATCCACTAGTACTGTATAACATATTCTCTGACATAAGTAGATTCAATTTATGTAGGGTTTTGCAAAACAATCCACTTAAGTCAAGAACTGCCTGTGATTAGTTCAGATTATTTTTTTTATATAAGTTTTTGCTTTGTCTAAATTGATTTATTAATTCAAATTGTACTGATAAAAATTTAATGTTTATGATTATTCATAAATTTTAATTTTAAAACAAATTTATTTAAAAGAATAAAGAATTCTTTCTAATTTATAATTATTAATCTTCATCCATGTTGCTTTTCATCAATATTTTTTTGTAAATGTGATTGATTACCTGATATTCCTTTTCTTCTCATTTGTAATTTGTTAAATAAATCAACCATAAGATCACCTGAACTTGCACTAGCTTTTTCTTCCTATAATAAAAGAAAATTTCTTAATAAGACGAGGTATTGACTGTCCTAGACGATATTGAAGTTCCAAATTTCGTGAAAGAGGTAATCCGAGCCGGCCCAGCATGTGCCATATTAGAACATAATGACATCATTCATGCACTTTTTTGAAGATTTTCGCTTCGTTCCATTGGATGTTAACGTCCTTCTCATAGACTCTTTGAGCTAGCGCTGTCTTTAACTCTCCTTCCAACATTTTTATTTTTATTCCTTAATTTTTAAATTATGAATAACCACAAAAAATTTTGACTGTCGCAGGAATTTGAGGGTTAGATTTTTTTAATGATACTGTATTTATTTCCTGGGGGCAAAACGTTCTTGGGGTGAAATGTAGGGGGCGAATTGTCTGAGGCGAAATGCTCTCGGATGATATCTTTAATTTATACAACTTAATTATAAAACTGAAGTACATAATGTAAGTTACTTCAGTTGTAATAATTATAAGTGAAGTATATACAGTATACTTCAGTTATAATCAATAACATATACTTCAGTTAGGGGGCGAATTTTCCAGACCCCCAGTATCCCAGCCTGTTTACCCCCAGTTGTGAAGTGCTGCTTGTATGTAGATGACTTCCAAATCTCCTGCCAATCGACCAACGTGACGCTTATTGAGAGTCAGTTATTGACCACATTGAATTAGATTAGTAAATGAACTTTTGAGAATGAGTTTTCGTTTTCATCACAGAACACAGTTTGTGTCGTTTTTGTCAGTGATATGGCCTCTATCCAGATCTAGAGAACTTCCTGGATGGTGTTCCCATTCTAGTAATATCAGAAGCAAAATTTCTTGGAGTTATCTTTAACCAAAAGCTCATATTGTCAGTCATCTCCTCCATCTCAAGGGAAAGTATAATAGAGCTTTGAACAGGAATGCAGATCAATGTTCAATGCTTTGAATCAATTGGTCACTGATCTGATCAAAGTTTGACTATGGTTTTCTTATTTATGATTCTACTAGAGCAGTGGTTATCAACTTTTTTTCTGCTGGGGAACACATTTTAATATTTTAAAATTTGGCAGCACACCTAAATATTTTAAATACTAATTTAGATTTAACAAAGAATTTTTATTAGTAGATTATTATATTTATTCATATTTATTACATTCAGATTACAGATATACTCGTACATGGGACCATTAAATGGAGGCCATTATTAAGTTTTACACCACCTGCAGATTTTGTCTTTTTAAAGAAACTATAATTTTTATTTTTATTCCTTAATTTTTAAATTATGAATAACCACAAAAAATTTTGACTGTTGCAGGAATTTGAGGGTTAGATTTTTTTAATGATACTGTACTTATAGGAATCGATACAATGGTTCGACTGCAAAAGGGATATCCAGCCAACCACATTTCACTATTAACATATATGATTCATACAGTTCATTCTTAATTTTTCGGCATACTGTCAAAGGTTGGGCAGAACACTAGTGTGCCGCGGCACAGTGGTTCAGAACACTGTACTAGAGCATCTACTCTGCAGATGTTAGACCCATTCACCATCAGGCTCTTCATTAGTGCACTAGGGCATTTGGTACATCACTTGTCCAGAGTCTGTATGTTGAAGCAATCATCTAACTTCTATCAGGAGGAAACAATTGTCTTTCTTCTGCTACATCAAATTCAAGTTTTTACCAAACAAGCCTACATGGCAGAGTAATTTCTCTCCCGTGTTTTCTTCACTGGTTGCGGCTTGATCTTTGTGTGTTCCATCATTTGGTCTGTGAATGCCATATCTGCTGAGTGAAATCAGTTTAGATATGTCGTCCATCTTCCAGTCTAAACGTGTAGCTATCACACCTTAGGATACATATCCTATATCTATGGATTTTCACTTTCACCATTATCAGAAGACCTCTACCCCAGACTGTGTGCTTCAACAACTCTTGGCAGATTTCTGTCATACAAACACAGGTTTTTCTTCTCACTTTTCACAGATAGATCTAAATCTGATGGCCACATGGATTCTGTTGTCATTTGTGATGATGGACTATCAAAGCAGATATCCCCAATGGCATCTGTGTTCACTGCTGAGTTGCATGGAATTCACCTTGGTCTGAAGCATATTAGGACAAAAGACCATCATAGAAATTTCATATACTCTGATTCACTGATTATCCTATATGCTCTGATCTCATTAAAATTTTCCCCATACCCTATTCTATTCTACATCAAAAAGCTTCTGTTCCTTCTCTCAAGATGGGAGTACAAATTTTGTTAGGTTTTACAATAGAACATGTTGGTATTCAGGGGAATGAACTTACTGATATCACTGCAAAATTAGCCACTCCTCACCATTCACATAATTTCCATGTTCCTTTTATGACTTTTAAGCCCATCATTAATGAGAAGTTGATATTTTGGCAGCATATGTGGGATGACCAAATTAACAACAAACTCCACAAAATCAAACCATTGGTTGAGCAATGGGACTCTTGCCATCCTAGAAACAGAAGACAGGAAGTTGTCCTTGCCAGACTCCATATTGAGCATAGCTGGCTTACCTATAGATATCTTTTAATTGGTGAATCCCAGCCTATTTGTGATAATTGTCAATTTGCTTTTACCATCAATCACATTTTAATTACTAAAATGTGATTGATGGTATAATTTTACTGCTGAGCATTTATGGTATTTTAACCAATTATGTCTTAATCTTACAGCCTTATTGGCAATGATTTTAATTGTTCAGGCCTTTTTATCGGATATTTGTGTCTTACATCAGATTTAATGTTTATTGTACTATTTTGTTTTCATTTGAAATATGAAAGTTTATACCATTTATTTATGTACTTTTGTATATCTTTTTGGGTGAAGTAATGGTCACTTACTCTGTTGCCTTTTATGTATCACCAGAACACTTTTATGGCAGGTCCTCAGCACACATCAGATATGGTTATCACCAATGGAACCTCTAGGCTGTCTGTTAACCTACAAATGACTCCTCTGCTAAATAACCAGAGAGTACATGATGCAATTGGAACAAATTCTATGGAAATTCCAACAGTGAATAATTCCTATGGTGAAAAGCACAGCCTGCACTGCACAAAAGATTTCTATTGAATAGGCACTTGAAATGTGAGAGGAATAACTTTTGAAAACTTAGAAATTGTGAAACAAGAAATGATTAGAAACAATATTGACATCTTCGCATCAGTAAATAATAGTGGACTCCCAGGAAATGGACAGTTTCAGTCTGATGATTTTATGGTCTATTACTTTGGAAACGACATTATTGGAAAAAAACGAGTTGCTTTAATAACAAACAAAAAGGTAGCTAGATATATTGAAAACTATAAGATTTTTAATGATCATATAATACTCATCCAAATTAGAGGTAAGCCACTGAACATCACAATTATTCAAGTATATTCACCAACCTCTGTTGTAACTGAAGAAGAAATAAAACAATTTTACAGTGATGTTCAAACTTGTAAGGATTCTAAGAAAAAGTGGGGCAGATTTGGTAAAATAAATTAAAGAATTGTAAAAAAGAAACTGTTACCTTGAAAATGCGTCCGAAGCAGGTTGAATCATTGCGGCAAATGGCCGAAGACTGACTTCACGATCACGTGTTTGGAAAAAAGACGGTTGGAAAATGTAAAAAAGAAGTTTATGGTGAAATAATTTATATTTAGTTATTTATTCTTATGAAAAATAATTAACAAAAGAAGAGTCATCAATTCTTGTTCAAAGTCAATTTTATTATGTTCTACATGTCTTTTATGCAAATTAACTACAGTATAAATAAGTGACCAGAAGACGGAGCTGGAGTGGTCTTCTTCAGCATTCAACACATCGTGGTCATCCTGCTTGGTGGTTCCTGTCCCGTCCTGTCTTCATGGAATTCATGTTCGTCCAACGTCCAACTAACTTTGTCCTTGGTACTGCTAACTTTACTTCGTTGTGGACTTTCTCATTTTGTTAAATGGTTCGAGGCATATGAAATCAACATTAACATTAAGTTAAGTGCTGAAACGAAGGCGACTGGGGCGCAGGTCCCGATCCTGGGTCACGTTCGGGCGGGAGGAGACCCGCCGTTCGTGACAAAATGTTCTGAATCAAGTGTCAAAGAGAGACATCATATACACCATGGGTGACTTTAATGCCAAAGTCGGTGAAGGGGAGGACATTATAACTATTGGCAAGTATGGTTTAGGTGAAAGGAATGCTACTGGTGACAGATTGCTACAATTCTACCAGGAAAACTAGTTCAGAATTATGAATATATGGTTCAGCCAACCCAAACAACACTTATATATATGGATCTCACCAAATGGACAACACTGAAACCAGATTGATTTTTTTATGCCAACAGAGATCGGAAAGTTCAATTCACTTCTACCAAAACAGACCCTGAAGTAGACTGCAACATAGACTACCAACTTGTAGTTTCCAAAGTGAAACTTAAATTGTGCAACATCAGGAAATGTGGCCCTCAAAAGAAGTTTGATGTCAGCAAAATCTCATCAGTGTGTGTGGAAGTAAAAAACAGATTTCAGAAACTTGATCTAAATGGAAAAGATCATAATTTACAATGGCAGGAAATAACAGATACTATCATTGAAATTTGCTGAGAAGCATGTCCCATATCAAAAGAAAATGAAATCAAATAAGTGGCATTAGTTATATGTTGCGGTTTGCTGCATATTATCAAGCAGTGGAAATAGCCATACCTGATCATTTAATATTGTGCATAGCAAGTTTTAACTATATTTATTCAAATAAGTGGCTATCAGAAAAGATTACACAGATACCTGAACAAAGAAGGATGGCTAAAGCATATGGAAACAAGGATGATTTTAAGAAGCTAAATGCAATTTTACAATATGAGGCTAGGAAGAACAAAGAAAAACAATTGAATGAGTAATGTCTACATCTAGAAGCTATTTTCCTGAATTGAAAACAATCCATTCCAATTTCTCAACCAGAAAAGGAATAGTGAAAGACTGCAATGGGAAAAAACTGTATGATCAGGAAGAGATCAAGAATAGATGGAAAGAATACACAGAAGAGTTATACTCCTGCAAAACCAATCTCCTGGTTGAAAACGAAAATTGGCAAGTCACCAAAGAGCCTGAGATTTTAGAAGAAGTTATTTGGGCAATTGGCCAATTGCCTAAAGAAAAGTACTGGGAACTGATAGAATACCAGCTGAGCTTCTGAAACCAGTGCCTGTAAACATCATCACAAAGCTATGCCAAAAAATTTGGTCTACTGCAAATAGCCAAAGGACTGGACAAGCTCAATCTTTATTCCCATACTAAAACATGATGACTCTAAAAATTGTTCTAATTATTGCACTATTGCACTGATACCCCATACCAGCAAAATACTTCTAAAAATAATTCAAAGGTGGCTGGAGAAGATTATTGATCAAGAATTGCCCAAACTTCAAGCAGATTTTAGAAGGGGTAGAGGGACCAGAGATAACATTTCCAATATTAGATGGATCATAGAAAAGGCATATAATGAATAAACAGTAAAGCATTTGACTGTGTTGATCACCAATAACTTTGGAAGATGTTATTTGATCTTGATATTCCACCTCACTTGATCAAGCTAATACAATCATTGTATATTTACCATGAAGCAAAAATAAGAACTATGCATGGAGAGACAGATTGGTTTAAGATCTGTAAAAGGAGTAAGGCAAAGTTGCATCTTGTCACCTTTTCTTTTCAATCTGTATGCTGAGATGATTATGAGGAAATTAGATCTTGACTCAACTAGCATTGGAGTAAAGATTGGAGGAAGAAATATTAACAACTTGAGATATGCAGATGATACAACTTTACTAGCAGAAATCAAAGACTTGATGCAACTGATTTTGCTAATAAATCAAGAAAGTGAAAAAATGGGGTTACACTTAAATTTAAAGAAAACTAAAATAATGATAACAGGAACAAATAACAAATTGATTTTCAACATCAATGGAATAGACATGGAATCTCTCCCAGATTTTTTTTTATTTGGGATCAAGGATTATCAGCATGGTGATTGTACCTCAGAGATCAAACAAAGGATAGCTTTAGGACACTCTGCTATGATTGAGTTGAACAAGATCTGGAAATGCAAAGATATTAGCTTGAACACAAAAAGCAAATTAGTTAAGGCTATCGTTTTTCCAATCATGACATATAGATGCAAAAGTTGGACCTTAAAAAAGGCTGACAGATGAAAGATTGATGCCTTCAAACTATGAAGAGGTTAACTCTGACCTGTTCTGTTTTATTTTATTATGCTCTTTTATTATTTATCATTATTTTCAATATTATCTAACATATTATATTTTAGTTTAAGAGTTGACTTACTTCCACATTCTCTGTCGTAGTACTTAGCAATCACGTGTTACGGAACAGGAATCCATCCTCCGAAAGAGCTTTCCAGGCTAGTGATGTCATCTAATCTACATAATTTTACCACTGATCCGATACTCGGTTCTTGACGTCATCTAATTTTTAAATAAATTTACCACTGATCCGATGTGAGAATATAAAATGATCTCTCGATGTTTTGTTTGGTATATAATTAAATTGTAAAGAGGATGACATGAACTGATTACTCTATAAGCTAATAAATTTGATATTGTGATGTGAAATTATGCATATGAGCCAACCTCGGGACTGTAATCACAGTATAAAACCATCCATGTCTGACAACATGGTGAGGTGTTGTATTGAGCTAGAACTGGAATAGTGACATTCAAATATCTTGTAAAGGTCTACAATTGCTTGAAGTTTGTATCGGTCTAACATCGTTTGTTGTTTTCAGTCTAACACTTAATTGATACTTCTAGTTGTTAGTTTCCTGTTGTTTTGTTTTTGCCTGTTAAACATTAAAGTTAGCTAGATTGTTTTGGATTTAATTATATTTAATTTAGGACATAGTGAAAGATCTGAGCTCAGGCCGAACTCTGGATTTGCAGAGTCATTAGAACTGTTAGGTTCATTTATTACTGGTATTCATTAGAATTCACGACTTTGCAAAACTTTGTTGTTGGCAAAATTTACTGCAAATACCATGGACTGCCTGAAAAACAAACAGAGAAGTATTAAATCTTATAAAACCAGAATTTTCACTAGAAGACAAAATTACCCAGCTACAACTACTTATTTTAGCCATATAATTTGTTCAAATTCTCTGGAAATATCAATTATGCTAGGAATGGTCAATGGCACAAGAAAGAGGGAACAGCAGAAAATCAGATGGCTAAATAATATCAAAACAGATATGAACATGAACATCCAACAACTGAAAGAAGTGTTCTGGACAGTAGAAATGAACTTAATGGCGATTTCTGAGTCGCTAGTTAATCAGCAACAGCAAATTCAAAATAACTGTGATTTTTAACAGCCACCAGTGATCACTGTTTAGTAAAAGTGATCAGTGAGTGGTGGCCAGCGACCAGTCTTCAGTGCTGCATTCATGGATAAAATCACATAGCAAAGTACACAAAGCATGAAGTTTTTAATTATTTTTTTATTATTATAGTGAAAATCTAAAAATTTAGTATCTAGTAAAATTTAGTAATCTAGTAAAATTTTATCATCAATTTATCAACTTGAAAATAAATTGACAGCTCAGCTCAATATGATGCCATCAGTTTATATAATTTCTTTAAATTCTAATTAAAAAGTAAAAAGATAGCTATTACTTTGTCGGCATATTATATAGAAAAAATGGAATTTTCATTTTATAATTAATCTTTAATAATGAAAAGTTGTAAATTATATGGAACAAATAAAATCGACTATACATATCTAAATTTATCTCTTCCTTTATAGATTTTAATCTTTAATTTCAGTTTAGAGATTTTGATAATGTTCATTAGTAATTTTTCCAATGTAATTTAACCAGATATATACTGCAGGCTGCAGTAGCTGAAATAGCTGTTTAACTCTAGCATCCCTCTGTCTGTCACATATCTCTGGGAGCCACTTCATGGATCTAAGAGTATAGTACATACGCATTAGATCAGTTGCTGTTAAATAGCTGGTAACTAGTTAGGTAACAGCTGCCAGCAACTTGCTGCCCTATGTCACTGGAAGCTGCTTCATAGAGCTGAGAATACAGTACATGTGCACTAGATTGGTTGCTGTTAAAAGTCACTGGTAGCTGTTGTCAAGTCCCTGCTAGCAACACTGATTTTCAAATATTAGTGACTAAATCATCGGTATTGAAATATTGCTCAAAATTACTGGACAGGACAGGCTGGAGGACGCCTACAAAGTTACTGAAAATCAGACATGACTGAACAGATAAAGACAAATATATCTTTTTGATAGTTTATATCTTACTATTGTTTAATGTGGCACTTTATACCACTTTTTTATATTCATTTTTTGTTGATAATGTAGTTTTGCTGATCTTTTACACTTTTTCTGTTCATCTTTTGTTACCTACTCATATTTTAAATTTTATCCAGTGTTTGGCACAGTTTGGCCCATGAAATCCTTGTGCCACTAAACCAAACCTAGTATTTTTTTTATTTTTTATCTGTATAAAATATTGGCAAAACTGAGATGTTTCTTTGTAAAAATAGACAATGATATTCAATATTATTATACTTATAACTAACTCTAAGCACCAGCAAATCAAAAATCCACTTGAGATGGTATCTTGTGAAAAAATTAATTAATTAATAAATAATAAAAACATATGTAAAATATTTTGATACATTAATGAGTTTTTAAAATATCCATTAGTTATGCAATGTTCGTATTTGTGTTTTAGATAATATTTTTTTATATAAGTTCTGGTTGTTTAAAGTGAAAAAGACACTTCCATTCTGCCATTTCTTATGAAAACAAAATAGCAAAAAAAATTAAATTTTCCAAAACTTTAGAAAATTTGCTCTAAAATTCATGAAAAGAATGCCATGATGTAAAAAGAAAAAAAAAAACAAAAGCAATAAAAGCTTAGATAACCTAACTTATGTGTTGACCTGGTTGCTATACATTTGTTTACCATCTGAAGGATCTGGATTCAATTCACAGGTTCCATATATCAGGTGTGTAAATATGAAACCAGAATTTTTTAGTAAAAAGTACACGTTCATCGTATGATAATGGTTAAGAATATTTATTCAAAGTATTGGCCATTATTAGTTATACATTTTTCCCATCTTTCCAGCAATGCGTGGATGCCATGCCAGAAAAACTGTTCTTCTTTTGAGGCAAACCAGTTATCAAGCCATTTTCGTAGGAAGTGAAGTGCTGCTCAGCAAGTCCGTGCCCCATCGATGCAAATAAGTGAAAATCGGATGGGGCCAAGTCTGGCGAGTAAGCCGCATGTGAAAGTATTTCCCAATTAAGTGCTTCCAATGTTTCCTGGACCGGTTTTGCTTTGTGTGATGGTGCATTATCATGAAGCGAAATCACTTTGTGTTGCCTTTATCATATTCTGGTCGTTTTTCATGCAAAGCTCGATTCAAACTGATCATTTGTTGTTGGTAGTGTTTAGTATTTACGGTTTCACCAGGTTTTAGCAGCTCAAAATAAATCACACCCTTCTGATCCCACCAAACACAGAGTGTTGTCTTCCGTCCGAAGCGATTTGGCCTTGCAATCAATGTCGATGGTTGTCCTGGATCAACCCAAAATTTTTTGCGCTTTGGATTCTCAAAATAGATCCATTTTTCATCATCAGTCACAATTTGATGGAGAAATGACTTTCTTTTGTATCTGGCGAGCAGCATTTCACAAGTGGTTTTTTTGATTCTCCTGTTTTCTTTCATTCAGTTCATGTGGAACCCATTTTCCCAGCTTTTGGATCTTTCCCATAGCTTTTAAACATATGGAGATGGCTTCTCGTGACACATTCAATTGCTCCACGAGTTGTTTTTGTGTTTGAGCATCATCCTCATCCAACAATGCTTGCAATTCACTGTCTTCAAACTTTTTTGGTGGTCTTCCACATTCTTCGTTTCTTACGTCAAAATCACCACTTTTGAATTTATTAAACCACTCATACCATTGTGATTTACCAAGAGCATGCTCACCGTAAGCTTTGACAAGCATTCGATGTGATTCTGCAGCAGTTTTCTTCAAATGATAACAAAAAATCAATGATGTCCGCAAATCGTAACTTGTAGGCACAAAAGTTGACATTTTTAACATGTAAAAAACATGCGTTATTGTATGAAACTTGTATGGTTTTGATTTGGATGTTGTTGACAGATGTCAAAAGTAAACATTGGCGCCGATGACGCGGTTTGACGAAAGGTACATTGACAGGTGGCTCCATCTATTGGCAAATTCCGGTTTCATATTTACACACCTGATATACAAGAATTTTTTCAGGAGGAGCTTGGGCCCAGTTTATTGAATCTCATCCTTCATCTGACAGCTATGGATGTTATGAGTGGTTATGATGGGCACTGGAATTTGTTATCACTTGATAATCTCCAGTTGGAAAATAATATAAAACAACCAAAAAAAAATGTATGTAAAATATTTTTTTGTATATTTTTTAAATTTAATATATTATTTCTGTATTTTTTTATATTTTATAAAATGTATATTCCTGAATCAGTTTTTCCCAATATTGGGAAGGGTGGTAAACAAATAAAAAAAAAAACTATAGTTTTTTTTTAATATTCTGAATTTTGATAGTTGGGGTATTTAATTTCTAAGAACTTTAAAGCCATCCTGTTACACACACAAAAATGCACACCAAAAAAACAAAGCTCTAAACAGGATAAATACTTTATCCTGTTTAGAGCTTTGTTTTTTGGTGTGCAATTTAATTTCTGTTTATAATATTGCATCTATGGGATGATCATGTTCTAAGTTATTACAAGATTTGGATTATGATTGAAAATTTTGGCTGCATTCCTATAGTAAGTCAGAGACTCCTATATTTTAAATTCTTTGCATTCCCTTAATTTTTTAAAAACTTATTAAAGTGAATAATATAACTATTGTTTTGTCTTTTTAAATAATAATACAGTCATATCCAATGGTGTTAGTCAGCTGGTTTGGCCGAAACGGTTGTTAATATAAAATTCAAAGAAATTTAACACCGCTTGAAACATAAAATAAACTTACGATAAATTTAAGCACTAAAAGCAGTGAGTTAAAGAAACAAACTTTACTAAACTGTAGTAAAAACGTTTTCGATATACAACGATATCATCTTCAGTTACAAACAGATTAGAACAGTCTTTTAAATA
>AYEL01091025.1:0-14409 GCA_000484575.1 Olivierus martensii | reverse complement strand
ATTTTGGGGGGGTGCAAAGATCACAATTATATTAATTAATTCGGATTGGGTTCGAATTAAAGGGGTAATTAAAAATTTATTAAAATATCGATGGAAAATCAAATTTTTGAATAATATGATAGAAATATGGAAAATATGATAGAATTTGAAATTTTAACCATTTTTTTTCAATTTACGCAAAAATTACGAAGTTTTTGGGTCTTAAACTTTGTCTAGCATAGCTAGGAATTGGAGCGCAAGACGGAGCAAGGCGTGTCTAGCATAGCTCGACATTGGAGTGCAAAAGGTTAAAGTTTCAGTTATTCAGTTGTTCTTTAATACAATTGTTATAATTTCCAGAAGATTCATGAACTTACAAGTCTATGTGTCTTTCCATATTTTGATTTGAAAATATTGACTTGAAGGAACATTGAAATTTATAATGCTATGATATTGTGTTTTATATCTACTGAAAATCAATCTATTTATCAATGTTTATTGCATTGTCCCCAGGAAGAATTTTTTTAATTGGGAAATTATTTCATGCATTGATTTCATTTGTTATTTGCAAACCTCGTGTTTATTGAAATGTTATATTATCATCAGTATCAGACTAATTGAATTACACTGGTAGAAATTATTGGTTCTTTCTGAATTTATTAAAGTGTAAAATTGAGAGATCATTTATCAATATTATGTCACAGTGATGTCATCTATTTGTTGAATCACAATGACATCATGAAATTTAGTGATGATATCCTGAATTCAAAAAAATTTTTTTACCATACAATTTATTAATTATAGCATTTGGAATCCATTGACTTTTTGTGCCCAAATTTAATGTAGATTTAACCAGAGTATTAGGCTACAATGAAGTGACATCACATCATTGTTACATTGTGATGACATCATTGTGGCTTAATATGATTAATTTGATCAAAAGCATATATTATACATAATGCCATCTATTGATTAAATTGTTAAATTCTATGGAATTTTTGGATTGTTTGTAATTGCTTAACAATGATTGTTCTAAAAAATCACTAAATAGGCCAGTTATTTAAATTGGACAGTTGCAGAGAATCATGCCAAATTTGGCATACCATTTAGCAGATTACTCAACACAAACATACAAACAACCAACAATTGAAAATATATATAAGATAAACCATTCTAGATGTAGAATTATATAAAAAGTTTCTCTGAATGATAAAATCAGTAAAAATGCATTTAACTAAATTCCCGAAATTATATAGATTTGAATTTTTTTGAAAATGAATCTACCGTATATACTCATGTATAAGCCAAGGTTTTTTTCCCAAAAAACAGTTTCTGGAGTGGGGGGGTTGGCTTATACACGGATCAAAAAAAATCAAATTTTTTTTGGCTGGAGAAATTGAAGTAATAAGCAAAACCATAACTTATTGAGCGTTTTGGCTGGAGAAATTGAAGTAATAAGCAAAGCCATAACTTATTGAACGTCTCCTGAAAACAGGAAGGAAATTTTGCAATAATTCATTTAATACGATACCAGATAAAATTTTATCTTACCCCGATGCAATTGAATGTGTCACGCCGCCGACTTCAACCTGCGTCTATATACTGTAATCAAATAGGCGACGCTGCACTGCCCGATACAACAGGACGCGAAAATTTAGCGTGTCACGCCGCCGACTTCAACCTGCGTCTATATACTGTAATCAGATAGGCGACGCTGCACTGCCCGATACAACAGGACGCGAAAATTTGACATTCGATCAATAATCTTATTAAGATTCATATTTGAGTGAAAAAATTATATTTAATTTTCATTATTATTAATTAAGAATGTTTTAATTCATTCGCTAGTAATCAATAAACTATTATTAATTAAGAATGTTTTAATTCATTTATTAGTAATCAATAAATACTTATTATATTTAACTCATTGATGATTTTAATTCATTTGCTAGTAATAGATAAGTACTTATTATATTTAACCCATTGATGATTTAAAATAGATTAAAAAATAACTATAATAGATAAATACTTATTATATTTAAATCATCGATGATTTAATTAAAATAGATTAAAAAGTAACTAATGTTTAAAATAACGAAAAGATAATTATTATTTAAAATCTGTACTGAAAAATAACTTTAGTCTATCAAAAAAGTTCATTGTAAGTAAAATCAAAACTCCGAAATCGCACACTTAACATCTAGAAATCACGTTGCACACGTTATCTTAACAGTGTGACATCATCGTTAGGATGATCCACTCATTTTAAAATACGATCAAATGTGGAAAGTTATACGAACTGCCCATAAGACTATTTTATTAACTAATATAGAGCACAATTGGCAGTAGTGACGTCAAAACTATTTTATTTCACAAAAACAAAGTACTTTCAGTCTGTCCATTAGACCATCTTCAGCTTTAGATTAACTTACAAAGAACATAAATAGAATACAGTATTTGTTCTTATAATTCAAATTTAAAATTTTAAATTTGAATTGTAAGAACAAATACTGTATTCTATTTATGTTCTTTGTAAGTTAATCTAACGCTGAAATGGTCTAGTGGATAGACCAAAAGTACAGGAATACCTCGATTATCGCGATTTTCGAATTATCGCGGTTTATAATTTGATACCAAAATTCCAATTATTGCGATCCAAATTCGAATTATCGCGGCTTCCAGATATAGCCCACTACATATGTAACCAGAATTACATTTACCCTCCAAGTAGCTCTCTTAAAGCACTTCGTTTTTATCCAAGGGCACCTACTCACTGCTCATCAGTAACTGTCTGCCATTGCCTGAAATAAATGTGGACAAGGCCAGCTTAAACCCGGGTAAGCAAATGATGCATCATATTGAGGCACCTTAAGTAGGAAGGCACCAAAATTATCATTTTCTCAATATTGTAAAGGTGCTGAGTACAGTAGATGTTACAAGGAAGCTGCATCAAGGCACTGGGATCTCTAGAGGAGAATCTGGATGTGGATATTTATTTCTCTTCTTATTTACCCCTACAATGAATGCTAAAAGAAACAAGGATGATATCAAGTCTACAGCTATTAAGAAGAAACGTAATGATCAGCTTAAAAGATTAGCACGTTTAACAGATTTCTTTTTTACCTCATATAAAATTTAATCAATAGATTTGAAAAATCCTTGGCAACGATCACCCATTTTACATGCATTATTTATCCCGATTACCGTGGATTCGATTATTGCGGTATTTTTCGTGGCAACAATAATCGCGATAATCGAGGTATTCCTGTACTTCGTTTTTGTGAAATAAAATAGTTTTAAAGTCACTACTGCCAATTGTGCTCTATATTAGTTAACACGATCAAAGATTTGATTGAATACAAACTCAACTATAGGGAAAACGAAACTTCGAACGGTCTCTTGGGAGTCATGTGACATAGATGTATTCTAATGGAATTTTTACTGTGATAATAAGAACTTTTTTTAGAAAAGAAAATAGTTATTCAATAACAACAATAATAAGAAAATATTTTTATGTAAATTATAAAAATTTATTACTATTCGTTAACTTGATATTTTCTGAAGCTACGTCATCCTAACGATAATGTCATACACAGACATCAGTCTCGCTTCGGAGTAAAATAAAATTTTACTTTACCTGTTGCGATTGAGCGCGTTGCGTCGCCAAATTCAACATGCATTTATATAGTGCATCAGATAGGCGACGCTGCACTGCCTGATGTGTCGCAATGCAGAAATTCTCGACAATAATCCAAGAATCTTATGGAAGTGTGCTGCATTGGATGATTTTAGCTGGATTATTGTTGAGAATTTCTGTGTTGTGACACATCAGGCAGTGTGGCGTTGCCTATCTGATGCACTTATACAAACACGGGTTGGAGTCAGCGGCACAATGTGCTCTATTGCTTCGGGTAAAGCAAAATTTTACCTTTTAATAAGTTATTTTAAATTGATATATTGGTGTCTATATTATAATAATCTATTTTATATGTATATATTTAAAGTTTCAATAAAATATTTATTTTGGCAAATGGCATTAATATATCAGTAACTAAAAATCAAAGATCAGATAATTTATCGATTTCAAATTTTTATTGAAGTTTAAGCACTAAAGTCGGGGGTAGGCTTATACATGGGTTATGCATTTTTACCTATTTTCAAACTGTGAAGCCTGGGGGTTGTCTTATACAAGGATCGGCTTATATTCGAGTATATATGGTAGTTATATTAATATGAAGTATATTGTTTTAATTTATTTTGTAATATTATCTCTTTTGAAAATAATATATTAATTTTTATAGCAAAAAGGACATAATATGACAAAGCAATCTTGTTCTACCTGCAAGAAACCTTCATCCCATTTAACTCTTACTGCAACTGGAAATTTATGTGGCTCTTGTTATCATTATTGGAGGTAATAGTTTTTAAGTAAATATACCAATAATTGACATTAAATATTTAAAATACTAAAAATTGCTATATATTAAAAGACGTACAGGTTTAAACAGAACAGGAGGAACTTTTAAAAAACACGAATCAACCTCTGCTCGCCACAATCCTGCTAAAAATAGAAGAAAACCACCCAGAGGGATGTTTTTGAATTATGATGATCTTGTTGATGTTGCTACTGGACCACAGGGACATGGTGATAACATTCTTCGAAAGAAGGATGCTGAAATTGTTTCTTTGAAACGTCAGGCATGTGATAGTTATTAAATAATTAATTTTTAATAAATTTTCTAAATATTGTTGAATATAATTAAATTGTAATATTCAACAAAAAATTTGCATTATGATTTAGATACTGGTTCTCAACCTTTTTTATTCCATCCCCTTTTCAACATAGTTCAGAATAAAATTCCTCCCTTCCCAAGATAGCCTAACTGAAAGGTGGTTTGATGTTTTAAATTTCCTCAGATGAATTGAGTGAATCTGCATTCTAGTTTTATCTATATATCATACAACAATTAGAATTAGATTAGGCATTGTTCTCATTCTTCAATCCCTACAGCTTTTGATTCCAAGTTCTGACAAATTCTTTGAGGAGTGAAAAAGAAAACAAACCTAGCAAATAAATAAATAAACAATAGATATTTGCTCCTTTCTGCCCATGCCCAAGTTTTCTTGGTCTTAACAAAAATTTTACTTATTTTTGAAATATGCTGACATGCCTCACAAAGAAATAAGCTGTAAAAAAAAATTTTTTTCCTTTAAGATTAAATAAAAAACATTGTTTATGATAAATAAACATTATGGCAAAAAGGTTTATAATGGACATTTTATTTTATTTTATTAATGAATCCAATTCCCCTAAAATAATAAAATTCCCTCTAAGGGAGAATTCCCCACTGGTTGGGAACCATTGATTTAGGAGATAATTGCACATTAGTGTGTGGATATTCAAATTACAGTTCTTTAATCTGCAGCAGTTGCACTATATCAAAATGATATATTCTTTTGAATACTTAAAAATTAAAAAATTTACTCAAAATTTTTTTTAAACATGAAATATTTCTACCTTCCTAAGTTTTTCGTTGCTATCAGATGCACTACAGGAATTTTGCATTGAATTTACAGTTTTTTAACAAGAAAATGCAATGTATTAATTTGCTATTTCTTTAATTATTTTGATTTCAACAATTGTTTATTACCAGTTCTAAAATAGGCATTCATGTTTATGCTACATCATCCATGATGTGAAGAAGGCATCATTCATTTTATGTTTATTAAAAATTAACAGTTTTTATTGATATTAAAAATTTTCTGTTGTTGTTTGACTGTTTTCTATATATTATTTCCAAACTTGTCTTGTCATTTACTCTTCAACATTTTCTATCAGTTATCTCTATGGAGAAGTTAAAGATAAATTGTCTGCTATGGAGAAAATTTTATGTACCGTTAGGTCCGAAAGGTGTTGAAGAAGTTTTAAGTAAAGATACATCTTCCAAATTATCATCTGAAGAAGAAAAAGATATAATGGAGAAAAGAAGCAAAAATGCAAATATATTGAAAGAATTTTCATCATCAGACAGTGAGAGTATGTATGGTTCCTATTATTATTTGGGGAAAATTAAGAAAACTAAAATGAGAGAACTTTCAAAAAGTTTGAGAGAACCTCTTCAAAAAGTTAGAACATGAGGAAAACACATAATTATTCATTTGCCTGATCCAATTGATTTGGCAAAAAATGCTAGAATGGTATCATAGAATATAATCCTAGAATGTTGGAATCAAATTTTTCATGATGATATTTTAGAATGCATTTTAGAAAATATAAATAAGTACAGTCGATTCTCATTATTCGCAGTAGTTCTGTAAATTCTTTGCAAATATTGAATTAGCGAATACTGAACCATTGTGTTAGTAGTATAACTTTTGTCCAAATTGGAATATACATTCGTGAAAAATACTTTCAAAACTAAGATGTAATTGAAAAATACTTTCAAAGCAAGGTGAATAATACAATGAAAGTAAAATACTCAGGTGGAAGTGAGTATAATTTGATTGATTGTTCGAGTATATAAATACCGTAATCAGTTGTTTAAGTGAATTATTCGATCATGGAGATTTCTGGTTGTATATTAATAGTAAAAGAAATAAAGATATATATTTTTAATATATTTATTTAATATCATGTTTACAAATATGATAATAAATCTTAGCATATATGTCAAAATACTTTCAAATGAAAGTGAAATATACTTTCAAAATAAGATGAAAGTAACTTTGAGTAAAATATTTAAATGGCACCAAGTATAGTTTAATTAGTTATATCGATACGTCTGCATACAAATTCTGATACATCTGGAATACAAATTCCCGATACATTCGGCATTACAAATTTAAAAAAAAGACGAAAATAACTTTTGAGTAAAATACTTGGATGGCAGTGAATATAGTTTGATAAGTTTATCATATTTTAATTGTAGTGTATAATTAAAATAATCAATAAAGTTACACATTTAAAAAAAAAAGACAAAAGTAACTTTGAGTAAAATACTTGGATGGCACTGAGTATAGTTTGATAAGTTTAACATATTTTAATTGTAGCGTATAATTAAAATAATCAATAAGGTGTAAAGAATTTTTTAAAAGTTTTTTAATATTGAATTTATCTTTAAACAATGATTTTGTGAATTCATCTTTGGATTCTAGTCTTTTTTATTATTAAAATTAAGGTCTAAGCTATGGATTTTCATTAAATGCTAATACTCTCTGGATTTTATTTAATATTAATTCTTCTTCAATATAAAATTTTAAATTTCTGTTATGAACTATAGAATTTTTTTTTATCAAAAAGATTTGGAATTCATTTCTTTGTATCATTTTGAAATTTTAAATTAAATTTTTTTATTAGATATTTTTGATATGATGATAAATTATTAAATGAAGTATTAATATGTTCAAGGACTAGTGGGAAATCATCACGGAAATTGTGCAATAAAGTCAGATAATCCAAATCTATTTCAAAGATGATATATATCCTATTTTAATTTTATCGGAAATAGTTAATATATTTAAATTTTTACTTAACTATCTAAAATTATTTATAGCTAAATATAAATTCATTGCAAATCCATATAAATTATTTGCATCAATAGATATTATAAAATTATGAGGTTTATTACTGTTATTTATAATTCAACATAAGGATTATTCGCTATTATGAGGTTTATTACTGTTATTTATAATTCAACATAATTCACTAGTGCATATCATTTAGATAAAAACAAACCACTCCTCTCATCGCATTTTCTATAAATAAATATTTATCTGTAGGATTAAAAAGTTCTAATAAAATTTTAGTTTTTTAAACTCTGCATCTCACATTAATTGAAGGATAGAAACATAATAAATCCTTGCATCAATAGATATTATAAAATTATGAGGTTTATTACTGTTATTTATAATTCAACATAATTCACTAGTGCATATCATTTAGATAAAAACAAACCACTCCTCTCATCGCATTTTCTATAAATAAATATTTATCTGTAGGATTAAAAAGTTCTAATAAAATTTTAGTTTTTTTAACCCTGCATCCCACGTTAAATGAAAGAGAGAAACATAATAAATCTGGTCTAAATCATAATATTTTAAACTAATATTTCGAAAATTTTGAAATGCATCAGCTAATAATAATGTATCTACATATTGACATAATTTTAAATAATCTTTAAAATATTTACAATTAAAAGTTTTCCAAATTAATTGAACATAGTCCTCTTGGCTAATATCTGAATTTCGTCAAAAAAGTATTTTTTATCAGGTAAACTATTTTCATATAAAAATTTTTGCTGTCAGAATAGCTGTAAGGGAAAACTCATTTTTGTAATAATAAAAATTGGAAAATTATAATTACTATTTTTAAGAATATTAGTTAATTTGATAAAGATGAACTTAAGAATTGAAAACTATCAATAAATTTAAGAAAAAATAAAGTAAATGTGGGAAATTTTTCTGAACTTATCGGAATAATTTTATTATTATTTATAAATTTAGAAGAAAGTTTTTTAAATATTAAATGAGAATCATAACCAGCTAAATTATGAATAATTATCAGGATTAATAATTTATATCTATATTGTAAATTACAACGCTGATGAGCTTTTCCTCTATAAAGTGAGGTTATAAAGAAGGATCATGATCCTTAATAACTATGTCATCTTCATTAAATTTTTCTCTGCATATATGACAGTTAGTTTTGGAATCTGATCTTAGAGGAATGGAATTAATATTAATTTCCATATTTTGTTTTTTATATAATAATAAATTCACCTGTTTATTAAATTTACCATTATTCAGGTGAAGCTAGTACCAGTAATAAAAAACAAAAGAATGATATAGATATAAAGTTTAGTTAATGTTAAAAAAGCTCCGATAATTAAACCATTCACCATAGAAATAACATTCAGTAATCTTATGTCAATTGTTTTTTCAAAATAAATATTACATCAATCTAATCAAAACAAGAGGAAATTATGTAAATAAATTTAATATTTTGTTAGATTCCTTAGCTTTTAAAAAAGCTTTTGAATTAATGCATGATCATTTAAAAACTTCAGACTGGAATATAAATTAAAATGAAATTAAGAAAAAATGCCTTTAGAAGTTTTTTTACGTTCTTATAGAAGAATTGTCAATTATTCAGATCCACAAATATTATTTAACGATATAAAAAGCAGTATTATAGATGTGATAAAAAAAATAATAATATAATAACAAGGATAAAATTCTTTATTTGTTAAAAGTTGAATTTATTAAATATACAAATGATGGTGAAATTTTTCAAGATTTTTATTTTTGTAATAATATATAATATGTTTTTTGTTGTATATGATTGAAAATGAAGTTGAACAGCCATTTGAAAAAATAAATCAATCTATAAATGAATTCATTATATTTGGTAGTGGTTATATTATTCATAATATTCAATATTTAGCTTTACATATTGCTATATATAAAACTGAAGTTAGAGGAGGATGTAGAAATATAATTTTGCCAAAATATCTATTAAATAAAAAATATTTATTAAATATTAAATGCTTAGATAATTATTGTTTTTTATATTGTATATGTGCGTCTTTATATCCTAAAAAAATCGAATAAAAACTCAATCTATTCTTATAAAAAATATTTTAAATACGTCTAATTTAAAATATTCTCTAAGAAGATGGCAATTAGCTGAAAGTACTTTGAAAAGTAAAATAAAATATTTACTGCTAAAAAGTGCTTGTTTGAAATTATTGTTTAACATTTACTTTAGATTATTTTAAATTTATTGATAGTTTTCAATTTTTAAGTTCATCTTTATCAAATTTAACTAATATTCTTAAAAATAGTAACTATAATTCTCCAATTTTTATTATTACAAAAAGAAGTTAAATTTATGTGAAAATAGTTTACCTGATAAAATATACTTTTTTGACAAAATTCAAAATTCAGATATTAGCCAAGAGGACTATGTTCAATTAATTTAGAAAACTTTTAATTGTAAATATTTTAAAAATTATTTAAAATTATATCAATATGTAGATACATTATTATTATTTATTTATTTAAGCTGATGAATTTAAAAATTTTCGAAATACAGTGGTGCCTCACAATTCGACATTTGAGTTTCACGGATTGGCACATGCGTGTGCATGGAATTGTGTAATGTCATTTGCTATTTGTCAGTTCTTTTTGGGATACTTTGATGTTTGCCCGTGTTGTTTGTGTTAATTTTCAATTCTACATTTTTCAGAAAGTAAAAAATTTGTAATTATTATTATCTTTTTGAGGGAAATGTAAGGATGGGTTCAAAGAGAACTGACCAGAGGAATAGTTCCAAAAAGAAGAACACTCGATTAAGCAAAGAGACAAAGAAAAAATTTATACTCCGTCTCACTCTATACTGATAGTGACGTTAGAAAAGACGTCATTAACCGGCGAAGTGCTAAAAAATGCTAAAAACGTACCACTCCGCTGCCGGTGTTGACGTTGTCGTCTGATCGTAAAATTTTATTAGAACTTTTTAATCCTACAGATAAATATTTATTTATAGAAAATGCGATGAGAGGAGTGGTTTGTTTTTATCTAAATGATATGCACTAGTGAATTATGTTGAATTATAAATAACAGTAATAAACCTCATAATTTTATAATATCTATTGATGCAAATAATTTATATGGATTTGCAATGAATTTATATTTAGCTATAAATAATTTTAGATAGTTAAGTAAAAATTTAAATATATTAACTATTTCCGATAAAATTAAAATAGGATATATATCTTTGAAATAGATTTGGATTATCTGACTTTATTGCACAATTTCCGTGATGATTTCCCACTAGTCCTTGAACATATTAATACTTCATTTAATAATTTATCATCATATCAAAAATATCTAATAAAAAAATTTAATTTAAAATTTCAAAATGATACAAAGAAATGAATTCCAAATCTTTTTGATAAAAAAAAATTCTATAGTTCATAAGAGAAATTTAAAATTTTATATTGAAGAAGAATTAATATTAAATAAAATCCAGAGAGTATTAGCATTTAATGAAAATCCATAGCTTAGACCTTAATTTTAATAATAAAAAAGACTAGAATCCAAAGATGAATTCACAAAATCATTGTTTAAAGATAAATTCAATATTAAAAAACTTTTAAAAAATTCTTTACACCTTATTGATTATTTTAATTATACGCTACAATTAAAATATGTTAAACTTATCAAACTATACTCAGTGCCATCCAAGTATTTTACTCAAAGTTACTTTTGTCTTTTTTTTTAAATGTGTATGCAGACATATTGGTATAACTAGGGATTGCAATACCGGTAAACTAGTTTACTGATTTACCAGTAAATTGCGAAATTTAGTCTCAAAGGTAAGTCTACATTGTTTTACAGGTAATTTGATACATTATATACATAACTATTATACACTTTTTTGTACTTATTCGCTGGACTGCGGTCTATTAATATAAATTACAATTATGTTTAGCGTATGGAATCCAGTTAGCTGCGATCAAAGTTTTGTATAACAGAAATGATATAGTAGTACAGTGTTTTTCAGCCTTTTTCATTGAGTGGCACCCCTGATTGAAAAATAAAAAATCGTGGCACCCTTGACCAGTGGCGGATCTACAATCTGAATAAGGGGGCTAATGGGCCAGATGAACTTTTTGCGAAAACGAGTATTACGTGCAACGCTGGTATGGGTCCGGAAGTAAATTCCCTTCCCGGGGTAGAAAATTTTAAAAAATTGAGTTTGAAGTAGCATTTTAATGCAAAAAATGCATTTCTACATGTTCAAAATCAAAATTTAAGTTTATTGAATTTTATCGAAATACCTACATGTAAAATAATAGTTTCGCTATTGTGTTTTAGTTTTATTATCAAATATATCAAATTACACAAAGATGCATAAATATGTAAATAATTACAATTTTAATTAATGCGAGATCTGAGCTTGATGTAATGCACAAATTTTATTAATTCTGGGCAGAATATTAGAGAGATACACTCTCATTTCTTCTTCGATCGTTTGCAAACGTTCTCTTTTATTATTTTTGATGGATGTAAGAGCCGAAAATCCAAATTCACACAAATATGAAGTCAAGAATTGTAATAATATTGTGAGAGCTCTTTTAGCTAATTGAGGATACTCTGGTTTTACGTGTATCCAAAATTCATTAATATTCAATTCCTTATATTTCAGTTTTAAATTACCATCATTCTTTAAATCAATTAATGCTTCTTGCTCTTCAAGATTTATCTTTACTTCATTAACGTTCACAATGAATGGATTTCTTATCCAATCATAATCCTCAACATGTAAAGAAGGAAAGTAGTGACTTATAATATTGAGTAAGATTTGTATATGTTCCGAAATAAGAGGTATTATTTTAACATTTGTCATAGTAGAAAAATTTTTAAACATGCTTACATTCCCTTCTTTTATTACTCTTAACCTTAAATTTAATTTATCTTGCAAACTCTTTAATTTGTCAGTTGAAGACAGTAAATTTTCTTCTTTGTCTTGCATACTAGTATTTATCATATTCAATATTTCAGATATATCTACCAAGTATGCTAATTTGCTGCACCAATCACGACTAGCAAGCAGGCAACAAAATTCTTCCTTATCTTCCATATAAAAAAATAAATTCATTTCATTTCTCAATTGAAATATGCGAGTTAACACTTTTCCACGTGATAACCATTTGGATTCTGTATGCAGCAGCAGATTAACATATTTTGCACCAACCTCGTCACACAAAGCCGCAAATAGGCGTGATTTAAGTGGTCTGCTTTTTATGAAGTTTACCATTTTTACTACTGCATCCAGTACAAATTTTAAGTTGCTGTTTAGGGTTTTTCCTATAAGGACTTCACGGTGAAGAAAACAATGTGTTGTTATAATATTAATGTTACGTTCTTTAACCAAGGCAATAAACCCCTTTATCGAACCAACCATGGAGGGTGCACCATCTGTACAAATTCCGATACATGATTCCCACTTTAACTCATGCATTTCTAGATAGCAATTTACTGTATTAAATATATCTCAGCCTGTAGTAGTTTTCTCAAGTTCCTTACAACACAAAAATTCATTCACTATTTTTTCATTGTAGATAAATCGAATGAAAACAAGAAGTTGGGCTATATTGGCTATATCTGTTGACTCATCGACTTGAATTGTAAACATATCGCTTTTTTAAATGGCAGCAATTACATTTTCTTCTATATCTCTTGACATATCTGTAATTCGTCTGCTGATTGTATTATTGGAAAGAGGAATTTTTTTAACTTCATTTTCTGCATCAGTACCAAACATTGTCTTCAATACAGCAATACAGGACAGCAAAATTACTTTTTCTGCTTCGGTATGTGGTTTCATATTTTTTGCAATTATTTCGGCAACTAAATAACTAGCTACCTAGGCTTTATCAGATATTTTTACCGTTTTTGTAAAAGTTGCAAATTGTTTTTCTTGGGAATTTAAACATTTTTCAAAATAAGATCTAGGCTTGTCCGAATGATGTATGTGCTTCTTAAATAGATGTCTTTTTGATTTACTGGATGCCATTGCTTCGTTAGCTAGCGTATCACCACAGATTACACATTTTGGCTCTGTAAAGTCCTTATCCCCGCACCATGTGAATCCCAAATTTAAATAACTGTCTAAATACAGGCGCACCTTTTTCTTAGCATTTTGAACAGCGTGGTTTGAAGATTGTGAAGATGAAGCAGTTACTTCTCCACTTGAAGTTTTCCTATTCTCACTCAAGAAGTCATCTTGATTTAAACTTTTCTCACATTCATCTGTAGAATCTTTTCGTTGTTTATTCTTAATGAGAGATTTGTCCATTCTTAAAAATAAGTAAGTAAATAAATATTATTTTGGGCCCAAGAATAAAATAAGGTACCTGCCTTTTTTTGGTCAATGATCAATCAAATAAAAAAAAATTTATGTTCGTTTTATCCGTTTTTCGTGCAAACAATAGTTCTTAGGAATCTGAAATTAGATCCGTTGAATGGAGCCTGATCAGGGCTTGAATTTGGTCCATACATTATCTCTGTAGGCCGCACGGTTGCAGAGATAATCACGGAGAAAGGGAAAAATTGGAAATTGCCAGAAAGGTATACTCGATATTAGGCCGTCTGTAGACTTTCCCTTTACAGGAAGTGGGGCTTAATGCATATCAAATTCAAGGGAATTTATCGACGAATAAAATCGTGCCTACGGTATTTCTCTGTTCTTAATAGGTGAGGAGAAATTCGAGAAAAACCGAAAAAAGTGGCCGCCATTTTTTTTCGTTTTAGCCGTTTTTCGTGCAAACAATAGTTCTTAGGAATCTGAAATTAGATCCGTTAAATCGAGCCTAATCAGGGCTTGAATTTGGTGCATAAATTATCTCTGTAGGCCGCACGGTT